>CAIGRF010016491.1:6196-22758 GCA_903798235.1 Fraxinus ornus
AGAAAATTTGTTGAACTCTTGCCACTTGTTTGGAGAACACATCCATCTAATCAATGATGCATTTAAATCTGAAAATTAACAAAGTGTACAACTTATTAGATTGTAAAATAATGTAAAAGAAAAAAGATTCAAAACTTTAATTAGTGACTGGAAATATTAGGGTATAAAACTTGACCTTATTGTTTATGCTATTTATTCCATTATAACTTTGTCAAATGGTCATGCAATTGTGGTACCAATACATTATTCAATACTAGTCATATCAGAAGTAGGCCTCCAAAAGAATGCATTAGGTTTCATAACTACAACAACCCAAACTCTCACATCATTAGGTTCTAGAGGGATTTAATGAACCAATACTTTTGGATAATCTGAAGAAGAACGTCCTTGTGCCACCTCTTCTCTTATTCCGGCCAAATCTAGTAGCTTACACTTGTTGTTGAGTGTAGTATCTACATTCTTCAACAACACAATTTTAGGAACTTGGTTATAATCAACTTTGAAAATGTATATATGATGAACGAAAAGGAATGATAAATATTACCGATGAAGACGATAGTTGTATAATAAATAATTTTTCACTCTTCCTTTCCTGAGACGACAAATATAAAAATTTCAAAAACTACTAACTAAATTTTGTTAAGTAAAAGTGCAAATAAGTTATATTTCACTTAAATAAACTTGCTAACCCATTTTTTCAATAAGTTATTGATTGTCCTCTCCAAATCTGCCACTTGAACATGTAGATGATTTCGCTCTTCCTTTAAATGAGCTATACTAGATTCCCTTTGAGTTAGTATGAAATACTTTGTATAGCAAATCCCACTTCCAATCCCTCGTAATCGTCCACCATTCTCTAGACCAAGTACTTTTGAAAGAGTATCTTCTTTTATATTAGTGTTAGAAGCATGCTGACTTGTTTCTTTCAATTTTTCTTGAAAGACAATATGGATAGAAGGATTTTGGGCTTTTTAATTTTGTGGCCTTTATAAAATGCTATTATTATATTTAGATGAAAATCAATTTTAATTTATAGCATTATCAACAAGAATGTTATATTTAAATGTTATAAAATGTATAAATTGTTGTAGTGATGTGAGGATTTCTTAACTGGTGACTGAGTGTATGTCTATTAAATGAATTAATATGATAGCTAGTTATATATAATAAGACACAGAATATGTCACATTATGGTAAGTCTTGATATATACATCATAGACATAATACCATTAACTAGTTGATCTCAGATTGTGTAAACTAGTGGATCCACTAAGAAAAGATTTTCCAAGAGATCAAGTATACTACATATTGAAGGAAATGTGCCTAAAAGCCTACTACATAAGAATCTTTATAATGATAACCTAACTTTATTGACTGTAGGTCCCAGATCTTGGTTCAATGAAACAACTAAGTTATGAAAATTCAATGAGCTCTTAGGAGTTAACTCTTAGCCATTTCCATGATAAGAAAAGTGGTATTTGCAGAAAAAGTTTGTATTAAGTTATACTTTTAATGATTCCTATACCTTAAACAAACCAAGTGGGGCATGACAAATACTTTTAATAGGAGATCACCTATATAAGTGTGAAGTAAGGCCACTTCTATGAGATTTTTTCAAGGCTTGATTTCCTTAAAGTACTTATGAAACCCAAGAGTCATTTAGGGTCAAAATGAACACAACGGTGAAAACTCGAAAGCATTAGAGAGGTTATTGTATGGGTATTATTGTCTTGGTTTACATAAATTGCCGATAGTTCAAGATATCCACATTCACTAGTTAGCAAAGTAAACTCGATAGTATTCTACTACGAAAGACTCAAAACTATAAGGTACCTATCCGATGCAATAGTTTTTTACTTGAACTCTATTTAGCGTCTAGCGTTTGTATAATCATTTGCATTAATTTTCATTCATGTGAGGATTATTATAATTTTGTATTAAAATTGCAGTTGACCAACTTTATATGATTGTTTAAGTGAGCATCGTTATTTGATGAACACAAAATTAAGCCGCTTAAATACTTGAATTATTGAAAAATTATGTAAAATATTATGAAATATTGTAGAATTGTTTGACTCAATATGGAAGATCAAGACTTTTGAAATAATTATTTTTCAATAGGTGTGTTCCTTCATATAAAGAGATGTGTGTCTTTTTGTTGGACCGTGTCTTTGCGAGAAAACTTTTCAAAAACTATATATAGATCTCAAGTGTTTGTTTTCATTTATTCATTCACTTCGTGATTGCGTTATCATATCAATGCATAATCACTTCAAAATAACTTCTACATTTATTTTGAGTCGAGTGTGTTCGTTGGTCTACGTAATTTGGAGCACTCTTATTGCAGGAAGTGGTTGTTATATCTTGGGAGATGAATGCCGAAAAGCCGTTAGCACCCGTGCGATGCATTATCATATTAAGGATAAAGAGTCGAACTCTTGTCTCGACCAAATTTATATTCATGCATTTCTCGTTTTTACTTTACGTATTCGATTTCGATAAGTTGAATTTTTATTTGATTTTTGTGGAATGTTATTTGAATATAATTTACGCACGTCAATTTCCCTAACACCTTTTGCATAAGAATACAATTAGTACTGATAAGTGTAAATATTATACTTATNATGAACACAACGGTTAGAACTCGAAAGCATTAGAGAGGTTATTGTATGGGTATTATTGTCTTGGTTTACATCAATTGCCGATAGTTCAAGATATCCACATTCACTGATTAGCAAAGTAAATTCGATAGTATTCTACTACGAAAGACTCAAACCACTAAGGTACCTATCCGATGCAATAGTTTTTTACTTGAACTCTATTTAGCGTCTAGCGTTTGTATAATCATTTGCATTAATTTTCATTCATGTGAGGATTATTATAATTTTGTATTAAAATTGCAGTTGACCAACTTTATATGATTGTTTAAGTGAGCATCGTTATTTGATGAACACAAAATTAAGCCGCTTAAATACTTGAATTATTGAAAAATTATGTAAAATATTATGAAATATTGTAGAATTGTTTGACTCAATATGGAAGATCAAGACTTTTGAAATAATTATTTTTCAATAGGTGTGTTCCTTCATATAAAGAGATGTGTGTCTTTTTGTTGGACCGTGTCTTTGCGAGAAAACTTTTCAAAAACTATATATAGATCTCAAGTGTTTGTTTTCATTTATTCATTCACTTCGTGATTGCGTTATCATATCAATGCATAATCACTTCAAAATAACTTCTACATTTATTTTGAGTCGAGTGTGTTCGTTGGTCTACGTAATTTGGAGCACTCTTATTGCAGGAAGTGGTTGTTATATCTTGGGAGATGAATGCCGAAAAGCCGTTAGCACCTGTGCGATGCATTATCATATTAAGGATAAAGAGTCGAACTCGTCTCGACCAAATTTATATTCATGCATTTCTCCTTTTTACTTTACGTATTCGATTTCGATAAGTTGAATTTTTATTTGATTTTTATGGAATGTTATTTGAATATAATTTACGCACGTCAATTTCCCTAACACCTTTTGCATAAGAATACAATTAGTACTGATAAGTGTAAATATTATACTTATATGGACCATCAAAGATAGCTTTTGGAAGTAATTTTATGAACTAGATACTTAATTTTTTTGTGTATTTTTTATTATTTAGTAGAAAATCTAGAATTAAACGAGAACAAAAATTGACCAAAAATGAGTAAAGTTGGACATATTCTAAAAGTTGGGGTGTAAGGAGTCACATTTGGAAGTTGAAGGACCTCGACTGCAAAATTTAATTACTCAATCTAAATTAAAGGAGGAAATAGAGACCAAATTGCACAAGGAAAGATTAAATTCCAGCAATTTTGAAATTCTATTTGGACTAAAATTATGACTCTGTATCCTCTTGGGACTCTAATTTAAACCTAATTTATGTCTATAAATATGAATCTTTCATTCTGAAATTAAGGGAGGCTAGAGATACAGTCTTGAGGCATAATTTCACATTCAAATACATTGAATCATCAAGATTTGTATCTCAATTTTGGATTTAAAGGTTGAAAACACAATTGACCGAGATATATATAAGCTTAGAAGAGGAGATTGACGATCCATTGTTGGGAATTGGGTGCAAAAGAACAACTGCGAGAATTATTTTCTTTATTCCTTGTATTGAACCCGACGATGTTTTTCAATCTTTTATTATTTAATTTTGTAATGGTGATTGGCTAAATAATTGGTTGTTAGGATGAACGATGTAGTTTAAGTTTAATATTTATTTAATTCCAACAATTTCACGCAACTTGATTATATGTTATTTATTTATTGTGTGTTTAATGTTTCAATTGATTGATCACCGATTGATTGATTTAGGAATAGTATTGAGATCAAGAGGTAATTTATGATTCCAGGTCATGCAACAAATAACATAGGTATTATAAGAGATCGATAGAAAATTATAGACTATGCAATCTATATAGAATTCCTGTATGTTAAAGCATTCCTATGTGTGTGTGTGAATTTACATAGATATATAGTAAATTCGGACATATGAATAAGATTAATGTTACTCAGAAGATATCACTAGCTACAATAGGTTGATTTGATTGATGGTACATATAAAAAGGGGATGAATGAATTTTAATTGAATTAATGTTAAATTTACTTAAGTGAAATCGAGATTCCTAACCACTTAACCCCGATAGTTCTCCACAAATTAAATTAATTAGATTAATTTTATAGTATCAAAGTATAATTTAGTTAGAAAGTAAAATCTTGATTTATTAATTGGTCGCTACATCGATTTAGATTGAAACTAGAATTGGAATAAAAATTAATAGTAGACAGTAGTCTCTGTGGGAATGATACTTGAACTCAAAAATTCAATTTATTACTTGTCACAATCCGTACACTTACGGAATCACACGAACAAGTACCCTATGGAAGTATTTCTGTAGATGACAACCCTTCCTTACCATGCAGGATTTTTAGACTAGGTGTTGAATTTCGTTGTTTCTAAAACTCTTAGTAGGCATCGTTAACAATCTAGAGTCCACAAAAAAATCACATTCTTCTTGATTAACTTATGTTAATGATGAAGTAATTTAGAGAATTCCTCGAAACATCACTAATAGATAGGGAAACCAAGAAAAAATCGATCGTTTTCAGTATTGGATGGCGTTGGACAATTTGTGGGCAACCTTAACATTGCTATGTTCATGAAATCCCTTTCTTCTTTTCGTTGTACCCAAATAGGTACTCAATCTAGTCAAAACTCACATTTATTAATTTTAGCGAAGAAATTATTATACCAAAGAGTTTTGTACATCAATCCACGATGTCGATCATGTTCCTCTTTAGATCATGAATTGATTAAAACCTCATTAATGAAAACTTGATAAAAATAATATAAGTTCTCTTTTAAATTTTGATTGATCAACCCGTTAAAGGTTGCACGAGTATTAGTTAAACTAAAGGGTACCATAATTTCCATATTGAGTGTGAATGAAATCTTTGGGATATCTTCTTCTCTTATTCTTAACTAGTGCTACCTGTTCACGAAAACATATTTCAAGTTAAAATCACCGCAAGTGTACTGTTAGTTAACAAGTAATAAAGTAGACTTTTTGAGTCCGAGTATCGTTCCACAAAAATTGATTAGTTCAATTCCTATTACCGTAACCTTAACTGAAACTATAAAAAGATGAGAATGATCGTTTTGATGAATTTATAAATAAATCAATGATGCGGGTGCGATTATGAATGCTTTAACTAAAATAAATGAATTTGATGTCAAACGCAAAGTAAAGTTTTTCTAATAAATGATGAATATACTAGGATCACGAATCCCTATGTAATAGTCTTCTCTAAACTTAATTCTACACCTTGACATACGATTGAAATAATGAAGAATCAATGCACCTAAGTTATTTAACAATCTCTCTCTAGTAAAGTTAAACATATTTCAAGATGTGACCAGACTATATTTCTATGACGGATACGAACATACAAGAATGCATGTATTTTTATAAGCACTTAAACATTCATATAGGGTATAGCGGTATATTTTTGTTCTTGCCTTGTTTCTTCTCTTAAAACCCTTTTGAATCTCTCCTCTTGTGTTTTGGACGGCTCTAGGTTTTTATATGCATCCCAAGATTTGTTTCCATAGATATTTGACTCGAAAAAAAAACCAGAAATTCGCCTAATCCTACGCGACTACATAGTATACCTCTATGCAATCGCATAGAAGAGCTGAAAGGGACACTTTTTCCCTGAATGGACCTATGCGACTGCATAGTAGTGACCAATTCCAAGTTCTTGAGTTTTGGTCCTCGAACTTTATTTCGCCAATCTCGACCTCTTTTCCCCTATCTTCTTCTTCCAATATTTCATTAAAATGCTCAATTGGTCCTCGACATCTTCACATCAGTAACTCCTCTTCCGTGTCATCTTTCATCGGTCCGTGAACTTTGGTTTTCTTTCGTTTTAATCTTTTTTCACTTTGTTTCCCATAATTTTCGCCACATTCATCACATTTTCCTGCATAACACAAATTACATAGAATTAAACTATATTTCAACATATTTATCAACAATTGTCCGTGTTCGTGACATGAAATAAGTGTGTAAAATGCACTTATCAACTCTACCAAACTTGAACTATTATTTGTTCTCTAACAAAACTGTAACTTAACTCTTTATAAAACATGGTTTTTACAATCTGAGTGTCTTAGGATTGAAATTTAGTAATAAACAAAATGAACAACTACAACAATGCAAAATCAAATCAATCTCCACATGTTACATGTATACTTGACGTATGTGTGAAAACTCATGCCAAAATATTAAGATCATGGTTAGCTCAACACCTGACCCATAGTAGTCAAATATTTCCATACTTCGCTCGAAAGATATACACACCCCCAAACTTATGCTTTTCACTCATTTTTATTTTTCCCAAGGGTATATCCCGAGTTGAAGTTTTCATTTCTATTCCTTACCCTCTCTTTAGTTGGACATGTCTTACTATTACAAGTTCTCATTTTAACAAATTGAGATTCTCTTCTATTTTTGATCGCTTCAACCTTAAGACTAAACTAAGTTACTTGCCTCCCATTAAAGGTATAGTTCTATTGACCAAATGTCTTGGGCTTAATTAATGCAATTTTTTTTTTATTTTTTCATAACATCTTCTCATGTGCTTTCTATATAACTCATGTAACGAGTTTTAGGTCGATAACTCTCAAGTCAGATGACCATAGGGAACCAGATTTTCAACCACCCTCACAGGCTTAATCACTCGAGTTATATAGGCTTGAAAAGATGTTTTTATTCACTCAAGGATTCAATGCCTATTTTCTTTTAGACATCCAGTTTCTAAAACTAAAATCTAAAAACTTTCACCTCATCATCTTCTCGTTGGTTTTAGACAATCCACACAAGTTAGTATCATGCACGGAATCTCTACTCATTTTAATGTTCTCTTGTAACAACTCAACCATCTCCAAAATATCCTACAATTGGATTATGAATTCATACAATGAAGGTTATTTGAGTTTATATACTATATTCAACTATTTTCTAAATAATGAACCAAATCACCAACTCAATATGTCAAACATGAGTATTGTGCATAGAAAATGTCAAGTTTTACACTAATAAGCTTTGATTAATCTAATTTAATGCTAGAAAACAAACAAACAAATAGAAATCGAAAGTAACTAAATAAAAAATGCAATTTTTTTATCCACACAATCACGCGAATCTGTAGTAAAATATGAGGAATGCCACCCCAAACTTATGTCAAACATTGTCCTCAATATTATGATAAATAGCACCAAGCAATATGAAAGAGTGCATAACAATCGGGACAAATTACAATAAGATAAAGATAAAGGCGTTTAGAATACTCCCCCGATCAATACGAAAGTGGTGGATGGAAATCGGAACAGGATGCACCACCAGCCGATGGTGGTGGGAGTCGTGTGAGAATCTGTCTCATTAATTCGGATTGCAGTGTAAGCTCGACCTGCATGCCCTGAATTTGGAGAGATTGATCTTGAACCTTGGTCTCGATATTACCTAGGTAGTCCCAAATCTCATTAGCCCTCAGCTAAATCCCATTAACTTTTCCCCCATAGTGATTCAACCGTCCATTTAGGATCTCAACCTCTCGTCTCGCAGCTAAAGAATCCCGACTGGCGGTAGAAGTGAAGTTCCTGATGCTAAGCATGTCATTCTTCACCGTCTGGAGATCCGTGCCCATGGCGCCTACAGCCTGCTAAAGACTCCTGATATCCCTCCTAGAACCGGTCATGGTAGCAAACATCTGTCCCAGTAACTGTGTATCAACACCCAGATGTGCCGGTTGTTGTTGTGCCTCAGGCATCTCGGTGTCCTTAGCCCCCTGATCATGTACGGCCTACTGCTACCTCAATTGTGCCCTCTCTTGCTTCTCTTTATGTTTTGCCCTAGCTCGATCCTGAGCTTTTAAGGTATTCTGTTTAATGAAGGGGCTAGGTTTCTCGGGAAGCTCCTTGAATACGATAGTAACGCCGGATCTTTTGTAAATGGACTCGAAAAATCAGAGAATGATGATGATCTTCCCAGACACTCTGAGAGTGAATCTGATCTTAAATGAAGGTGGCTAAATCAATCTTCTGTCATCTCACCAAGTGATAGAGTAAATCGGCCGTTAGATCAGTAAATGTGGTCCTATGTGAGGTGGGCTCTATATTGTGGCAAATAAACAATCAAAGAATGGCTATTGATGTTGTAATCTCAATCTGATACCATATAGAAATTTGTAATGACCAGGCATCCTCATGCCCAAGTATAACTCTCCCGACCGTGCTCCAATGGAAATCACTGGGAATTGGAGGAATGTAATCCGAAGTCAATTGATAGTAGTCATGTATGACCTCGGGTGAAAACATGATCCACTTATCCCGCACCCATGTTTGATATAGATGTTCAGACCCAGAGGTGTCGATGTCCATGTTGAAATTTGCGTAGAACTCGCAAACTAGTCCCTCGTACACCGAATGTGGTCGTTCTATGACTTTTTTCCAACCATAGTTATGGACCAATGTGACTATCTCAAATCCAGGAAAATTTCCCAGTTTAACCGGTCTCTCTGGAAGGAGTCCCCAATGGCTAATGATATCAGAGTAATAAGTGATAACCTCTTGATTTAAAAACCATTGTATGCCCTCTTTAGGTCCTCGAGTTCGTGTAGCGCTTGAAGTGGAGGCTATTTTTTCCTTTCCTTTGGAGGTGCGTTTATGAAGTATTCTGCAACACAAAGAAAATTGAAACATGTAAGTCATATGTGATGCATAAATGAATGCTATAGTACTTGAAGATAATATAGGAAAATGAGCACCAAATCCCTAAACTTATGTCAAAACATTCATGCTAGTTGCGTAATCAAAGATGTCATGTAATTGACCAAACAAAGTATAAAACGATGTAACAATGTCATGCTTGACAAAATATATAATGAAGGATGGGTACTATATAAAAACTAATGTAGTTCACAAACCTAATATCATTTCAAAAAAATTGAAAATTTTGCATTTACAACATGATCAACCCAGCAAGTTCGCCTCTGGACACCATCGAGAAAAATCGAAATTTCCTCGAACAATCTCTGGGCATATGAAAGATTGTATACTAGTCTTACACATATCCAACTTTGAGGTGAAACGGGCTTTGTTTGGGTGAGGAAACAGATGGACAAAGTGAGGGAGGTGAAGTGTCGTGTGCCTGGCCATGTTATGCCTATGTGTGGTCCTTTCTGGTTTGGTGTTTCCAATGACATTTGGCAAAGAACAACAACACAAAAAAACAATCCAAAATGCATATCAACAATGTCGAATTCGAAATGAACCATAATTCCACACAAATGTTCACATATGCATTTTGTTGAACATGTTGCAAGCACTATATTTTCCATGGAGATTGTAAGACCTAGGTTATGAACCCAATCTTAATTTTTTCAATACAACCCAAACATTAGAAATTCTATCAACTACCTAATGTCCCATTCCCCAATCAAACATTCAATTATGTGTTCAAACATAAATGACGAAACAATCGAACAATGGGAGTAAAAACAATTGATGACATACCTTGGAAAAACTTGATGAAGTATAATGGAAAAAAGAGGATTAGTGAGTGAGGACTTGTGTTTGTCGATCGTGTGCATGAGTGTTGTGCGATTTGTGCATGTATTGTAGTAACCGTGTCCGAAAAGTGAGGAGTGATGTGTGTGGTGTGCGTGTGTTTTTTTTTTTTTTTTTAAAAGGGAAAACTAAGTTTGTATACGGTCGCATAGAACAACTAGTCAAGTCAGGGCCAATTTTGGCCCTGATTTGTTGCATGGTAGTACTATGTTGTCGTATAGACTACCGGGTATGGGTTTTTATGCCATCTTTAAAAACATTTCCCTGTTCGACCATTCGAGATCCTCGAGGCTTGGATTTTCGTGCTGAACAAGCTCACATGAATGAAATGAGGAAGTGCAATGTGGAAAAATTTTCAAACAAACTCAACTCTGTGAAAACTCGTTTTTAGTCACTTTTCACAAAAACCTCGATTTTCAACCCACAATGCCACTCGGCTTTCCAACGTCCCCACAATTTGTCAAAACATATTTTAAACGACAGTGCGGGCGTGGATGCAATGAATTTAGTTTCAAACACCATTTTAAACTTGAAAACACAAGTTGATCTCGAAAAGCTCAAAATGGATTGTTTTGCCTCGAAATGCGTGACTTTTGCACCGAATCAACTAATTCCCATTCCAATACCACCAAACTTATGCACAACACATTCAAAACCAATTTGGACCATGCATAGACTCTTAGTGACCTCTAGGGACGATGAATGACCTAATATAACTAAAGAGAATTTAAAATATGTAAAATGCATAATCTAATGCATAAAGCAAAATAAATAAAGGGAAAGAATATGTTCGGTTGCCTCTCAACCAGGTTTAGTTTATAGTCTATAGCTCGATTGTAATTTGGTTTATTCACTCCAGTGTGCTGAGACAGACGGTGGACTTTTCTTTTAGAAAATCACCTCCAATAAGGTTTCGATTGCTGCTCCATATGTAAACACCTTATTGACTGTGTATGGCTCGAACCATCTTGACCTCAACTTCCCAAGAAATAGCTTGAGTCTCGAGTTGTATAATAGAACTGTTGCCCTACCATAAACTTTCATCTCTGAATATTCATATCATGCCACTTTTTAGTGTGTTCCTTATAAAGTTTTACATTCCCATACGCCTCCAGTTGGAATTCATCTATTTCATTCAATTACAGCAATCTCTTTTCACCAGCTGTCTTGTAAGCCCATAATGCGTCATCAAGTTTCTTAGACCAATCTTTTCGAAAAGAGCTCACTATTACCTCAAGTATCCTTTTCAACTTCCTACTAGAGATTTCAACTTGGCCTCTGCTTTGAGGATGACATGGAGTTGTTACACGATATCAAACGTCACATTTAGCCAACAATGACTCAAATTGACGATTGCAAAAATGCTTGCCCCCCATCACTGATTATAGCCCGAGGAATGCCATAACTGGTAAAAATATACTTATTTAAAAATCCAATAACCACCTTAACATTGTTGGTTGGCAATGCTACTGCTTCTACCCACTTGGAGACATAGTCAATAGCAACCATTATGTATTGATTCGAAAATGATGGTGGGAATGGTCCCATGAAGTCAATTTCCTATACATCAAAAAGTTCCACCTCAAGGATGCTTTTTGAGGCATCTCATTCCTTTTCGAGATATTCTCAGTGCGCTGACACATATCACACCTCTTAACAAATTCAAAAGCATCCCGTAATAATGATGGCCAATAGAACCCAGATTGTAGAAATTTCGCTACTGTTTTGGATGCTCCAAAATGACCCGCGTATGCAGATGAGTGACATTGTTCCAATATTTTAGGGACTTCTTTCTCTGGCACACATTGTCGAATGACCTTATCTAATCCTCGCCTATATAGAATGGGATCTTCCTAAAAATAAAATCTCAAGTCAGCGAAGAACTTCTTCCTCTGATGACTTGAATAATTCGGTGGCATGATAGACTTGGCCAAGAAATTTACGATGTCAACGTACCAAGGCACCACATCCATGCTAAAAATCTGCTCATCCGGGAAAATCTCATTAATTTCTATTGAATCTTTCTGCTCTCCTAGCTTAAGTTGAGGTAAATGATTTTTCTACCACATTTTCGCTGCCCTTCGTGTCCCTTATCTCCAGATCAAACTCTTATAGGAGTAACATCCAACGGAAAAGTCTCAGTTTGGCGTCTTTCTTCGTCAACAAGTACTTTAAGGCAGCATGATCAGTGTAAACTATGACCTTTGCTCCCACAAGATATGACCAAAATTTATCAAAGGCATAGACCACAACTAACAACTCTTTCTTCGTAGTGGCATAGTTTAGCTGGGCATTGTCAATGTTTTGGTTGCGTAGTATATCGCATAAAATATCTTATTCTTTCGCTGTCCCAATACTGCCCCCACCGCGTAATCACTAGCATCACACATTAATTCAAATGGCAAACTCCAATCCAGTGCGATGATTACTGGTGCTGAAATCAGCTTCTCTTTTAACGTGTTGAAAGCTATAATACACTCTTTAGTGAAGTTAAAGGTGACATCCTTAACTAGTAGGTTACACTGAGGCTCTGTGATCTTCGAGAAGTCTTTAATGAACCGTCTATAAAATCCTGCATCTCCCAAAAAACTATGAACACCCTTAATTGACGTCGGTGGCGGTAAGTTCTCAAAAACCTGAATTTTTGCCTTATCCACCTCGATTCCCGTTGCTGATATGCAGTGCCCCAATACAATGCCCTCATGAATCATGAATTGACATTTTTCCTAGTTTAAGACCAAGTTCGTCTCTTTGCATCGTTGCAACACCAAGCTCAAATGTTCTAAACATTCATCGAAGGACGAATCAAATGCCGAAAAGTCATCCATGAAAATCTCTATGAATTTTTCAACCTATTAAAAAATATGGCCATCATACAACGTTGGAAATTAGCGGAACATTGTATAACCCGAATGGTATCCTACGGTAAGCAAAAGTACCATATGGGCACGTGAAAGTGGTTTCCTCCTGATCATCAAGTGCTACTGATATCTGATTGTACCTAGCATATTCGTCGAGAAAACAATAATGATAATGACCTGCCAGCCATTCTAGCATCTCATCAATGAATGGAAGGGAAAAGTGATCATTCTTAGTAGCAGCATTGAGTTTTTGGTAATCAATGCACACTCTCTAGCCTAACAGTTCGCATGGAAATTAACTCATTATTCTCGTTCTGCACCACCGTAATACCACCTTTTTTAGGCACAACCTGGACTGGACTGATCCATACACTATCTGATATTGGGTAAATGATGTCGACGTCTAGGAGTTTCAGTAATTCAGACCTAACCACTCCTTCATGTTCAGGTTTACTGGGTTTAAAATTCTCCTCCATGAGAATCTTGTACACACAGTGAAGGGCTGATCTCTTTAATATCTGCAATAAACCATCCAATTGCTGTATTATTTTTTAGGAGTACCTGTAGTAGTCTCTCTTCCTCCACCTCACTGACTGAGGTTGAAATAATCACCGAGAGTGTAGAAGACTTCCCTAAATAAGCATAATGAAGATGAGGCGAAAATTGCCTAAGCTCCAACTTTGGAGGATGTTGAACATGTGGTATTGGCCTTATAGGACCAGTTCCTAATTTCTCAAACTGACGTTTCTGCATGTATGGTGGGTTAGTTTCCAAAAACCTCGCACATGTCTCCATCTAAAGAGAATCAGAGTGAGTAGATTGAGAATGTGCGATACATGCTTCATACGCATCTCACGAGTTGTGTATGAAAATATATTTCAAATTAAAATCACCGCAAGTGTAGAGTTCGTTAACAAGTAATAAAGTGAAATTTTTGAGTTCGAGTATCGTCCCACGAAGATTGATTAGTTCAATTCCTATTACCGTTACCTTAACCAAAACTATAAAAAGATGAGAATGTTCGTTTTGATGAATTTATAACTAAACTAATTATGCAGATGTGATTATGAATGCTTTAACTAAAATAAATAAATTTGATGTCAAATGTAAAGTGAAGTTTTTCTAATATACGATGAATATACCATGATCACGAATTCCTATGAATAGTCTTCTTTAACTTAGTTCTACACTTGACACAGTATTGAAATATTGAAGAATCAATGTGCCAAAGTTATTTACCAATGCCTCTCGAGTAAAGTTAAACATATTTCAAGATGTGACCCGACTATATTTCTATAACGGATGCGAACATACAAGAATGCATGTGTTTTTATGAGCACTTAAAAGATTCACATAGGGTATAGCAGTATATTTCTATCCCTTATCGGACCATATGATGATTTATACGACGTCGAACATATTTCCCTTCTTTCTAATGCATGAAATACGCTACCAAACTCAATTACGTATACAATAATTATGGAGAAAAGAAATTCATATAAATCATTCAAATATCCAAACATGTTTTTGATGCCAAGAAGTGTAAAACTGAAATTTAAGAATCATATTACATAGTTCATCTAACCCTATTACAGAATTAAACTAGCCTAACATGGTAGAATGAAGAAAATCAGAAAAATAAATGAAGAACGACATCACCAATTCGATTCTTGAATTTAATATTCGCTTCATAACGTTGCTCTCTTTGTTCTTGCCTTGTTTCTTCTCTTAAAACCCTTATGAATCTCTCCTCTTGTGTTATGGATGGCTCTGGGGTTTTTATACGTATCCCAAGATTTGTTTCAATAGGTATTCGACTTAAAAAAGGAAATCAAAAATTTGTCTAAAAATTTCTAGTATGCGATCGCATAAAGGAGCTGAAAGGGCCTCTTTTTTCCTGATTGGACCTATGCAACAACATATCTTTTGTGCTATGCGACCAATATTTCATTCCAATGCTCATTTGGTTCTCGACATCTTCACATCACCAACTCCTCTTCTTTGGCATCTGTCAACTATTTGCAACTCAATCTCTGAACATTGGTTTTCTTTCTTTTTAATTCTTTTTCACTTTGTTTCTCATAATTTCCGCCACATTCAACACATTGTCCTATAAAACACAAATTACATAGAATTAAGCTACGTTTCAACATATCTATCAACAATTGTCCGTGTTTGTGACATGAAATAAGTGTGTAAAAAGCATCACTACCTAGATTGCAAATCAACTTTGGAAAATTTATGTAACACCTTAGAGTTGGTCAAACAAGTCTTCAATTATTAGCAACACATTTAGGGATGACAAAAAAATTCGTTCAACCCGATACCCGTGGGTTCCGCCCCGAGTGGGGTTGGGATTAATCAAAGAGGTCCCCGCCCCGCCCCGTTTAATCAAATATTTTCAATTTTTTTATTTGTTATATTACAATGGGCCGGCCCATTACTGCATAACTGCCCAAAGATGAAATCCCAAGACCCAAGTTCATATTTTCATTTTCACTGTTTACTTTCACAGTTTACACCCTACTATTACAGATGTAGTGAGGAGTGAGGGTTTTTCGTCGCTTCCCGTCGTCCGCCGTCCGCACTTTTCCATCTCCAATGTCTAGCCGTTCTTAATCTTCACTGTAAGTAGCCTTGGTTTCAATAATATTCCTTCATTCCCTATTTTTTTGGCTGTTTTTGCTGGAATATCCATTTTAAAAATTGTGAGTAGCTCCATTATTGATTTCTGGAATCTGAGTTGAACTGGTTGGGAATTCGAAGAGGATCATGAATCTACGATAGCACAAATAAATATAAGATCACATAGTTTTAAATATATTCAACCTTCCGAAATCGAAGGAAATAATGGAGACACCATTAATAATGATTTAGAAGAAGGGGGAAAACACTAAAGCGCTATCAGAATATGGGATTTTAATCAATGATTTCAAATAATTTTTTGGTGTGGTGGCGTGGGGTTGCAGATATGTCTGTTTTGTGTCGGATTATGAAGGTTAACAAGATTACAATTCAAGATTTATGAAAAGAAACTTGAGGATCGGAAAAATGAGTGGAATTGATGATTTAATGCTCTCGTTTACGGGTCGTAGACTTGGAGTACAATATGATTTGTTTAGTACTAATTAAAGATTAATCAAAGACTGAGTAAATATTATATTAATATACAATGCAATAATGGAGCAGAGATTTCAATAGTCTATAATCTATAATATATTAAATAGGGAGAATTGCAGTCAATGTACCAAACCTTTTATTTAGAAGCGGTCTTTGTCCAAATCTTTCATTTGTGCTATCGTAGATTCCAAACATTTGAAAAACTGTTATATTCGAATTTCACTTATATTAATCAAATTATTACCTTTTTTCCATTTTAGATGTTTGGATCAAATCATTGTACACTAGTATCGAGCATTGGAAGTACTCTAATACGATCAAGTTACGATGACTTGCCTAGTCAGGCAAACACACAACAAGATGAAGCTCTAATAGACTTGTGTGAGGAAGAGGAGGAGAATAGTGGACAAG
>CAIGRF010016513.1:6385-18711 GCA_903798235.1 Fraxinus ornus
TTATTACATCACTCAACTGCTCCAACCAGGAATCGAACTCCCAACGCTGAGGTTGCAAGCTCAACAATGCCCTTCTTTTGCCAACTTGGATGTGCCCCGAGGGGCAATATTTCTTGATTTTTCTTTAGGCTACATCTGGCGTGTTAGATTATGCCCATGTTTGGGCTCCATTTTTATAAAAACTTGAAAAACACTTATTTTCAACCACACATTCTCTTATAAAATAATTTTACACGAAAAAAAAAATCTTTATTTTTTTACCATACATTCTCTAACTTTTTACAATTTTAAAAAACATTTTCTTGACAAAATGGAGCCCAAACAAGGGCTATATGGTATAAGAAATTTAGTATAAATTTTAGTGGATATACTCAAGTAGATGATATTGTGCTAAATATCATTAATTTTCCATTCAAAATAAAGTCACTGGGACTATGAATCACATAGCATATGATGCAGGTTGGAGGTGAGTTTAGACCATATAAGAAAATATATAGTGAACTTTTTTATGCAAAATAAAATAATATTATCTACATTAATCCACCACAATACTCTCTACCTAATTTATCCATTACATTTTATTGGAAATTCTATATAGGTCTAATCGATTAGGGGCATGCATTTAACCAAAATCAAACCTCTTGAAGCAGGACTATCCATTCCAATTGGGTTTCAAAAATTATGTGAAACCAAATGATTCCATTTACAAAATATCATAAATTTTGAAATATTACGATTGAGCCACCCAACGCCACTTTTATAATATGACGTGCTAAGCATGACCTTAAAAGTTAGAGTTAGACTTAGTTGTTATGTGGACATTTCCATCTACGCGTACTCGTCTAATTCTACAGAAGAGAAAAGTTCTTTCAGAAATATTATATTCTAGATGAATAATATTACTCGAGCTACCCCTAAAATAATTGGCTGACCGTTGGCGAGGTGAAATTTAGGACAGATAAATCAAACAAAAAATGACGGTAAAGTCATTCCGTAATTAATTTACACACTTTTCCTAAAATTGTGGCGAAGTAAAAACTAAATCAAATTGCAAATTTACAGGGAACATTAATCATGAAAAATGATCTCTTCATGATTTGCTCTTTGAACACAAATCAGCAGATAATTGGCCTGAATTTTTTTACCATCTGATCAGTTCGATCTTTACGTATATATAAAGTTAAAGACTAGATTCTCTCGGTTGGCACGGGACAATTGAATTGAATTTTGTTCGTGTCGCGTTCTTTCTTTCTTCAAATGTGTCAAATTTACTTTCTTAGTTCACAAAGACAAGAATATGTTGTATTAGATCGACTTGTGACACATTCATTCTTTAATCTTGTATACTCGAACATGTCAAATGTACCTTCTCGATTCACACACAGACAAGACGACAAAAGCGGAAAACAAAGGGTGAGAGAGTATAGGATTGAAAGCAAAGAAAATCAATGTATCATCTGGTACCAAATGGCATTCATTGTGACCCTTACCTTTTGCAGCAGCAATCCCATAGCAATCAATAAAGAAAAAGAAAAAGAACCAGTTTTCAAAGATCCGAAAATTTGAGGAAAGGTTTTAGACTTGTAGTCGTACACTTTCACTAACCGTTCTTACTCCATTTGCTCTGAGAGTTAGATTACAGAGAGTTCGAGTCAAGTGAAATTAACTCAGTTTGTAGGTGGCTATGGTGAGCTCTATCTCACCCTACAGCCCAAAAAATTTAGAGAAAGTTTTCTAGCATTTTACCGAGCCCCTTTGCGGGTTTGATTTCAACCTCTATGAAATGTTATTGATATTGTTTTGAAGCACTCGCGACATACTTCGTAAAGTACCTTTAATTTGTAAAATCGTTAAACAATAAGGAGGCAATAGCGAGTTAAAAATGGATCTAAGTCATGATCGTCACCTCTTTTTGCTTATCTTCGAGCTATGTTTCTTGATCGTGGGATAGGTTCTTGATATCATGTCAAGAACTTGCAACCAGCAATGCGACACATTTTCAAAATGATAAATTGTTAAATGGTGAAATTAAATAATTAACTTGGCTTAGTCTGTGACAAAGATGAAATTTATTATCTTAGTATTTGCAGCAATAACTAAGATGCAAAAGAAACAGAATGTTGTGTCCAAACAGAATCCGTGATTGGCGCTCGACCATCTAATCAGAGTATCACACCACTATAATTAAGGAAGAATTGTACAAAGGGTAAAAAAAAAAAAAAAAGTTGCAAGTCACTAACTTCTTGTTTAAAGTAGTCATTAAAATTCTCTTTATGTTTGAATTTGATCATTCCTTCAAGTTTGTTAGTTTTTTCCTAACCGAATACGATGACGCCACGTCATATTCCAATCGTCTACGTGGGAAACTGATAGTAATCAATTGAAATAGAAAGCAAACTTCAATGGATAAAGCTGAATGTAGAGCTTTAGTTCACAGTTTTTTTCACAGCCCCCTCACATGGGGGTGGGGCCCGCGATTTGGGGCTGTCAAAAAAACTGTGAACCATGGCTGTAACTCTAGCATGTTTCAACTTCAATAATCACTTGAAAGAAAATGAAATTTAATGGCTAATATGAAACTTTACCCGTTAAATAATTAAATCTGTCAACACTAATCATTCAAGTACAAACTTCACTATCACTTGTTAATGAGCCAGGCCTAAATCCTAGTTCAAATAAAGAGAAATGGATATATAGTAGAAGAAAAAAGGGTCAAATTAGCAAACTGAGAGACAGTAGGAGAAATTTATGAGAAGCCACATTAACTCTTTTCCCTTTTATATAGCCTCTCTGAACTAAAATAAGAAATTATAGTCTCGTTTTGTACTTGGCCACCACTTTATACGACTAGGCTTGAACTAGTTTGCATATCCTGGGATGGCACAACAGAGCAGAGCTCAACAGATCCATTATCTAGAAGTTCTTCAATCATTTGCTGAATATGGTCTTCTTCAAGTGGATTGATCCACTGTTGTGTGCAGGAGGTCTCAACTACTTGTACTTCCTTCTTAACAACCCAATTCGTCTCTTCGTTTGGAATCGTCGACACCATCGGCTTATTTTCCGGTGACCAAAATCTGGTTTCGTTAACATTGCCCATTGCCGGAGGAACTCTTTGCGAATGTTGCATTGATTGTTTGGTGATTTGAAGTGAAGCCATGTAGCATTTGTGCAATTTTGCTTTCAATGTGGCTGAAAGAAGCTTGGAGTATGAATGTGACACATTGGGATTGTAAGGGAAGTTAGTTCTAGCCCTTGGACCGCACATTAGCCTGGCTGCTTCATCATATGCTCTAGCTGCATCTTCTGCGGTCTCGAACGTGCCTAGCCAAATTCTAGTCTTCCTGCACCACATACATAAAACTATTTGTTTTGATACCACTTGTTGGAAAAAATCGCAAATTAACAAAATAAACTAAACACTTACAATAAAGGGTGGCGAATTTCGGACACCCATGAACCCCAATGCCTCTGCCTAACACCCCGAAATCGTTGTTGTGATCGAGTCATTGTTAGTGATATTGAAGCTTTTGTCGTAGCAAAATGTTTGTGAATGAAAATAATGGTCCCTGAGGCAATAGAGAGATGACGGGGGTGGGTTTTTGTAGTTGGGAATGGGGATTGAGAGTCAATATGTAGTGAAAGTGCTCTGTTTTCTTGGCCTTCTGTCAACCAGTTTTGGCAAAAAGGGTCCCACATGTGGAAATAGGGTTCTTGACCTTCTCTTATAATAACTATCTATCAATTAATACCAGTTGTCTTGACATGATTATTTGCATCAATGAAACAAAAAAAAAAAAAGGGAAAAAAAATAAATTGTCAAATGTTGGCCAAATGCAATTCACATCATGACATAATTATAATAATACCGTTTGTTGCTCTAAAATCTCAATCTTTAATTCTAGAGTAATGGTCTCATAGATTCTTCATGTGACGTGCACCATCGCTTATTCAAAATGTTTGAAATTAAGCCAACTTCGAATAATTTGAAGAAATGACTTATTTTGTTTTTGTAACAATTTTTTTATTGAGCAAAAACAAATCAGAATGGTGTTAAATGATTTATTAAACATGAAAAAGATGATTGGACATCAATTGCAATCCATATAGCTGAAACAAATCCAATAAAAATAAATATTTTTGTCTTATATACATATGCTTGATTTAATGATTCCATAGCATGGAAGGCATGTTGCAATGAATAAATACATCATCGTCTTTCTGTCTATGATATATGTTATGGATAAAAATTCTTTGGCGTCGTTCAAACAAGAAGATAGACTCTATCAGTTAAAAAATAAGGTTATCGAGATCAAAATTCATGTAGAAGTTCACCAAATCAATTGTAATTAATTTTATTAGTTCCATGCAGAACTTTAACACATTGAACATCGAATGTCTTACAAGCTAGACTTAGATAATGTGAGCGAAATGAGGAGGGAAAGGACAAAATAGGGAGGAATCAATAGTATTATTTGCAACTTCAATTATCCTTGCAATGTAACATGATGCTTATCTCATGGCATGTACACAAGGTTTTTGTATGTAATTGGTAGTTAAGACACATGGCTCTTATCGAGGTTGCTAAAAATGGAAACATAAGCATATGCTAGGTACTATCTACACATAACCAAAGCTAGGATTATTCTTCATGTACATTGGGGTGTCCATAATGGACACCCGGCACCCCTTTATTGGATGGAGTGTTGGTGGGGCCGGCACTTCATCCAATAGGGGGATGTCGGGTGTCCATTATGGACACCTCAATGTACCACTAGCACTACCCCCCGAACTAACCTTCCATATTGTAGAAAGAGAGTGTGATTTCTTGAAAATTTTCCTCTTAATGTTGAAGAATTCTATTTCCAATTTGATGATGTCAAATTAAGAAAAAAAATTGATAAGAGATCATTTCCCAATACACACACGACAAACTTATTCGTACATTCAGGGCACGTTTGTCTCCCATTTTGGGAGAAGAAATAGAGTTTTGAATAGTATTTTTTGGAGAATGTGTGGTTGAAAAGTAAAGTAATTTTATTGGCTCGTGTGTAGAATATTTTATTGAGTGAATATACGGTGGAGATTGTTTATTGTAGCAAACAATGTTTGAGAAAATTGATGACAAACAGCGACTCAATAATTTGTCCGTTTGAATTAGGTTATGTGGCCTTTCTTGAATAAACAAAAAGACAATGTAAACACCACATTTATTGAAAAATATTATGATTGGGAGATTTTGTACAGCTGAATATAGACAGTGCACTGTATAGCATGCATGATTAACATAGAAAATGACAGAAAAAGAAAAAATCAAACATGGTATTTGTTTACAGCTAATTATGATAAAAACGGTTATATTACGAGAAATGAGGAGGAAGACAAAAAAAAATTTGGAATACCTTAGCTAAACGCGTGAGGTGGGTCCCAAATCTAACATGGGTAAGGAAGGGAATTAGGAGTGTTCCCTACGGACCCCACCACGCTATGTACACCTTCGAGGTCTTCGAATCCACGTATATTAGTCTCGATGACAACATGATCTACTATTTAATATTAATTATCTATTTTTTCAAAAAAAAAAAAATTAATTTATACTGGTGTTACATAGTATTATTTAAAAACGCTTATGTGCGTCTTTCTATCTCGTCTATCTGTAAATGAATATTTGTCGTTTTATCTATTTTGACGTTGTGATGATGTGAAAGCGGGTTGGTTAAGTTTGGTTTTGGGGGAGACGGGGGTGGTTTAACGCGGTTTCTGCATGCAGCAAGAGAGGTATGTGTGTATGTAGGGAACTGTGATGTGATGGCAGAAGGATTTGTCTTTGAATTTTAATACATAAAACCCCGTCCAATATGCAGTTTGCATGTGCAATTGCATCGATTTTCTTTTACTAAATCAACTCATATGCCACAAACGTCTCTTTCAGGTGATATCCAAAATTATTGACTCAAAATCATATCATAAACCAGTTTTAAATAATGTTGGCGCCGGCGTTAGATTACACGGAAAACAGAAATAAAAACAAAATGAAACGTCACAATTTAAAGCAACTAGGAAAAAGGTAATAACAATTCCAACTATAAACGCGTATTTTTATGTAATTCAAATTCATTTTATATTCCTTCGCTCATGGGATCTTCGGTGATCGAGGCATTCTTTTATTCGGACATGTCTCAATGATCGAGAAATAAATATTTATTCCATGTGTTATAAACAACGAAGAAAATATCGGATTATTCCGATCCTAATTTGTTGTGATAATAGGCGAGGAAATAATATGACACAATATAAAGTAATTGATCACAAACTCAAGAATAAAATAATTGGCAAAGAAATGTAGATTTCACTAAAATATGGAGAAAGTATACAATAATTTTGTGTTTGTAATTTGTCTAACTTGTAACAAGTTAAACAACCTAATTATTGTAGAGAATAGTCAAATATATATAGGGAACAATCCAAGCCCAAGAAGTAGAGTTGTAGATGGAATGTGATGCTCATATCTTGTCTTCTTCAAGCCCAACGCAAATTCCAACTCCCATTAGAGTTTTCAAATAGAACTTCAATTAGAATTTGCCAAATAGATTTCAAATATGATTCCAAAAGCACTCCAATAAATAGAATTTCTCTTAATGTCGACTTTAATTAGAATTTCCAATCATCTTCAAACAAGAATTCGGTTCACATCCTAATTCTAACAAACTCCACATTGACATGAATTCCAATGCAATGAGTAAACTTCAAAATTTCTCTACTTGGAAACAAAACTCCATAGCAAGAAATAAGCTTCTACTCTTAACAAAAAACACAAACAAAATTTCCAATTTGAAAATATTCTTCACCTCTACCACAAAACTCAATTGGTTCAGACTCAAAAACTTGAGTAATCAAAATTTCAAGACACCCTTTGACACTAAAATTGCTCGAATTACGAGTAACAAATCAAACGTGATTAACAATCACCAAACAAGGCTGTAACAGAATCACCACGAAACACTTCAATTGAAAAATATTTGCTATAATCATTACCTTTAACACGAACGAAGTAGAATTCACTAAATCAACATCTTTGTATCTATGTGGAGGCATATTCTCAAAAACATGTTTGTTTTTTGAAATTGAATACAATGGCACCGCTGGTAATGGTGGCAAAGCAAAATTATCCATAACTTTCGAACTTGACTTAAACGTATACTTAAAAATAGACCATAAACAAAACTTCGACGGTGCTGAACTAAACTTACAATCCACCTAAGTTCTTAAACTATGCCGATCCATCAAAAAAATCTGTAAAACCTTGTAAGACATATAATTGAGACTTTTTTTTTGTCACTGCAACATAATATGAGCACCTCTACAAACTTTCAAGACTCCACCTTCACCAATAAATTTATACCTTTTCAAGTCAAGAGTATTTAAGAAGATAATATTTTTCTTCAAATCAGGAACATGCCGCATTGCATCAAGTGTTTTGACACTTTCATCAATCAATTTAATTCTAACCTTTCATAAACCAGCTATTCGACAAGGTGTATTATTACCGATAAGAATAACACCTTTGGGACACATTTGAAAAGTTCAAGTTGTAAAAAAAAATAAAAAAATCCAACCCTCTTCAGCTTTGGAAACTTTGTAAAAAATAATCAATAGCTCTCCATCATCGTGAAACGTTTCTCCAACACTGGCTTCACCTGAAGTATCTAATTGCTTACTTTTATGATTACTGTGAGCCAATTTTTCTTTGTTTAGCAACTTATAGCGATCCTTAATCAAATGCCTCTTCCCCTTGCAATAATTACAAATTTTATTTGTGAAATTAAACCTTAATTTGCCCCTTCTACAAATTCCGATACCATAACAAGATGCTTCATTTTCTCATTTGAATATAGAGTATCATAAATATTTTCAATGGTGAGAGTGTGATGACTATATAGGATTGTGTTTTTAAACGACATATATGAAGCGAGCAACAAACACTGCAAAATCAAACCCAAGTCTTCATCATATTTAACCTCCAAAATTTCAAGATCGACGCACAACTAGGTGATCTTCTAGAAATGTACCTTTTGTCTTACGATGAGAATAAAGGTGCTACTTCAAGTGTAATTTGCTAGCAAGACTTTTAGTCATACACAATTGCTCTAATCTTAAACATTACGCAACAACGGGCTAATCCTTCAAAACGTCGTAAAGAATTTTATTCGAAAGATGAAAAATTTGTGATAGGGCATTCCGATCCCTATGTTATTTCTCCTCTTGATTCCAAGTTATGGACATCTTAGCAAATCCTAACAACGCATCGTCCAAATCCATCTGAGCGAGTATTGCTCGCATCTTTATGTGTCACAACGAAAATCTTGTGCTACAATCCAAAAGCAAAATATCATACTTCATAGTTACCATCCAAAAATCAAAAAATCTCCCGTGAATTGAGCCTTAGCTCTAATACGAGTTTGTTATAAAAATGAAGAAAATATCGGATAATTTCGATACAAATTTGTTGTGATAATAGGCGGCAAAATAATCTGACACAATATAAAGTAATTTATCACAAATTCAAAAATAAAATAATTGGCAAAAGAATGGAGATTTCACTAAAATATAGAGAAATAATATAATAATTTTGTGTTTTTAATTTTTCTAACTTCTAATGAATTAGACAACATAACTAAATTGTAGAGAATGACCAATTATATAGGAAACAATTAAATCCCTAAAAGTAGAGCTGTAGATAGAATGGGATGCCCATATTTTGTCCTCTTCTTTAATCTCGGGTGGAATATTTTATTGACATTCCTCATAAACATTTCAATGGTTCCAAGTACGTGAGTTACAATTTTACTATTGCCCGATTTTAGTCACCCTTTTTCATTTTGGCCAAAGATGAAATTTTTTATCTATTCAATCTCTACCTTAACGAAGTTGATGAATTTGACTATGTTATTCTCAATAGTAGGAAAAAATTTCGCCAGCCAGCCATGTATTACAAGAATCACCGACTAGTGGGTTGCAACTTTTGCCAAATTCCAAATATCACCAACTTTTGATAACTTATGGGTACCAAAGGACGTTCAAGACAGCTTTAAAGCTACTACAAAGGGATGATATTTTTAAGGACTTTTACACCATCTCACTTTCAAAATGGGGATTGAAATGCCGGTGGAATTGTAAACGACAAAGGCCATTAAGAAGAAATGAGACTGTTTTGGAAGGTACTCAATTGGAGGAAATTAGGGTTTCAAAAGGAGAGAACAAGAAGGGATTGAGATTGAGGTTTAGATTGATTGACCTAGCTATGAGGGCACCCCCAGTAGATATTTGCACTGGTTACCTAAGAAATACTTCATATAATGATTGTGTGCATTGTTGCTTGCTTGGACTGATTGATTCTTGGAGTGATTTCTTACTTCATTTGCTGAAGATGCAGACCACCCCAAAAAAAATTATTTTGCTAGATCAAAAAAATAAAATTTCATTATATTTTTCTCTCTCGATATTTTTAGGTTTATACTCTGATAGGTGTTGATTACATTTGCAGAGTTTTGTAGTAAGCTGAAAATCTGATTGAATGTAAAAAGTACATAAAATGGTAATAATGTCTCTATAAACTAAAAACAAAGGCACAACTATTAGAGGCGACTTAATTTCAACGACAACTCTATCTTGTGACGAAGACCAACATGAACATGCTAGTGTTTTTTCTCATCAATCAACTTTAAGTTCAACACGATAATGACTTCCTAAGGTGTAAAAACCATAATTCAAACCCGAAACCTCTTTTCAGGATTTATATCTTAGTCCTATAAAGTAAGCAACAAATAATGATGTTAGATATGCAATTAACAAGCTTATATTTATATAAAAACTAAACTAAGATCAAAACATATCATGTGATGCAAACAAAACCATAATATTGGAGTACAAACATCCCAAGTCCTAAAATGACACATCGTTACGAAAGCTAATGTCCAAATAGTTGATATATAACATGATTAGCAAAACATCAAAGATCACACAATGTGAAGATAACATATTGTGATGCTTTAAACATACCCACGAATGACAAGAAATGTACCATGTCAACGAGACATATTACATCTCATATTAGGATCGATGCTTAACAGTGTTATGTGAAAAAGTAATGTTACATCATTTTTTGTTACTAACGTTGTAGAAAATATACCTAAGCAGATATGTTACAAAATTAATAAAAAAGTATACATGAAACAAATTTGGATATATATTGTTGATAACAAAAGAAAAGGACAACATATTTTGATGTCAAAACATTTCATCATTCATACCACAGATGACAAATTAAATTGGCAACATTAGTCACAAATTTTGATAAATTAAATTTCCAAAATATCAAAGGTTACAAGGAAAAAATACAGCTTAAATACCAAACATAAATCATAGCAAACCATTGGATATTAAAGATATGCAGTTCACACTAGAACGTACCAAAACAATATTATTCATGCACTATAATAAATTGTTGGGTTTTGTGACCCAAATTCGATCCAAATTGGGTCTAGGGTTTCGCGTTTTGAAGTATTGAGCTTAAAGACGTCAAAATAGGATCCAAGAAGGAAAAAAAGACGGATTGACGGCGTTGGACGGACGCTTAACTCCCGCTCGAGCTAGAGGAGTAGAATTGGTATAGCGAGTCCGTCGCCCGCCTATCGCTGAGCCATCGATAGAGCGACGGACTGCAGACTTATTTCCTTATTTTTCGATTTTACGCAATTTTTGACCTAGTTTCCATATTTTAAATTTATTTTAGGGCTTGGACATGTCTCCTATAAATAGTAGATTTTTCATTCAATTTATTAAACATTAAGTTGCAGAAGTTATAATTTTTTTCTCCATTGGTTGTTAATAAAATATTCGGTTCATTTGCCAATTTCATCTTCTTGTTCGCTTTCTTTAAATCTTGTTATTATTTGTGCGATCTATACTTCATATCGCGTCATATCATCTTCTCAAATTCTTAACATAAATTCTGACAAAAAATTTATCCAGCGTTTGTATTGATAGGTTGCTTTCTTTTTCTTTGAAGTCGAAGTCAATTTGCGGTTACTAACCCTCTTTGAACTCTTTCGCTCTTGAAGGATGATTTACTAATTATATGTTCCAAGATGAGGGACAACAAAGAGCACAAGATGATGAATCTTGACTTTAGGGATTTGGATTTCTAGAAGGATAACAATGAAAAACAGAATTTGCATTCGATCAAAGGAAATTTGGATGAATCATGGAAGACGATAAAGCTTGAAATTAGGGATTTTGAAAGAAAAAAAAAATGATTTGGAGGAGATGTGGTAATCTTATTGTTTGAGCGCATATCAAGGGAAGCATACATGGATTTCGTTCTTCATTTCTTACTTATAAAATGTCAATATATTAGAGATATATAATGTGGAATTAGGGTATCCTTTGCAATTTCCACAAAAATTATGGCTGAAAATAAAACCTACCACTAAACAACACTTCTTTTTGACACAAACAATAACAAAGACTAAGTTGTAATGTGACTTCTAAACCTTTATTGGGCATTTTTTTTTCTTTCAAATCTGTAACATTGAAACGTAAGATTATTTTCAGGGAACAAATAACATTATAAGTATTACTCGAGTATTAGAGCTTGTTTGGTAGGGATTTTTTGGAGGAAGAATTGGTTTTGAATAGTGATATGATGGGAAATGTATGGTTGAAAAAGAAGAAAAAATTATTGATGTGATGGAAAATATTATTTTATTAAAGAATGTGTGGTTGAAAAATGAGAATTGATTTACTGTAGAATTGGAGAATCCGTACCAAACATGCCCTAAGTTAGTCTTATAAATGCACAATATTAATCTTTAAATTTTAATTCTCTAGGGTCCGCACAAGGATCAATTTTTTCGTCTCACGTTGAATCTTTGGACAAGGCTTAAAGTTGACAAACAAAATTTAGCTCCTTAAATTTTGACACGTGGATGTCAAGCCACGACCTCGCTTAAATCTTGACATTTTCCTTGATTAAGGTATGACTTGAGGATTGAATTGCTTCAATTATAAATATTCAGATCCAACTTAATACTCCACTGCATTCAAAAAAAGGAAAATAAAAAAGGAAAACTTAATACTTGATGTAAAATGAACATCGCAAAGTATTTTTTTTTATCGTTAATGTAAATTTTATTGATTACTTCTCTTTTTTTTTTTTTTTTTTTTTGATATCCAGGTATCCACCTTACAGTGACTAAATCCTGGAGTCTACACCTCGGCCCCTCAAGATGCAGACAGGTAAACCGCAGGATGTGCCCCAAACTGGC
>CAIGRF010016513.1:29875-63418 GCA_903798235.1 Fraxinus ornus
GTGAAAAATAAGCTAGGGTTTGTAGATGGATCCATTGAAAAACCTGAAGGTAATGATTCAGATCTATTCAACTCTTGGACTAGAAATAACAATATGGTTATTTCGTAGATTTTAAATTCTGTCTCTAAAGAGATTTCTGCTAGTATCATATATGTTGAATCTGCACATGATATATGGCTCGACCTTAAGGAACATTTTCAACAGAAAAACAAACCTAGAATCTTCCAACTAAAACGTGAATTGATGAGTTTAACTCAAGATCAAAATTCAGTTAGCATATATTTTACAAAACTGAAAACCATTTGGGAAGAATTGAGCAATTATAGGCCAGTGTATACTTGTGGCCAATGCACTTGTGGTGGAGTGAAGGAACTCAATTCTCATTACCAATGGAGTATATGATGTCCTTTCTTATGGGATTGAATGACTCTTATTCACAAATTTGTGGGTAATTACTTTTCATGGAGCTATTACCATTCATAAATAAGGTATTTGTCTAAATTTCTCAAGAAGAGCATCAGAGGAAGATTTCTAGTCAAGTTGGTAACAACATTGGAGGATACAAAGGTCAGAAGAAAGAGAAGCCTTTCTGCACTCATTGCAACTTCCATGGGCATACTGTTGATAAGTGCTACAAAATTCATGGCTACCCTCCTAGTTACAAAGTGAGGAACAAAGATAGCTCAACTTACAACAGCAACAAGGCTATGGTAAATTAGGTGTCAAACCAGATTGAACAACAAACTGACATTGGGAATTTGATTGTTGAAGTACCCATGGTTAAAAATCGTTTGTGGAGAATTTATTGTGAGTTAGTTCATTTATTGTGAATTTCTATTAAATTTTTTACAAAAAATTATATGTTTTTTCCTTTCTACTCCTCTAAAGATCCCTCATTGCATCAAATTTCTATGCAAAATCATTTTCTCATATCGTTGTAAAATGAGCAAAAATCTGTGTGGTCCAGTTAATTTTTATCTAATTTGGTCGTTTTATATTTTTGTTAGGGAAATGGAATATATTTCGATTATTTTTGTCATCTTGATGCTTTCAATAGCATTCCTCGCGTCGATGGTCCATATGTACAGAGAACACGATCCTCCAGCTCCAGTATTGCCCATTTTGGCTTTGCATAATTCACCACCGGAGCCAAAAAAATATTTGTCTTTAGAGAAGTTTGTCATCGGACCTAACTTCAAGATTCAGCCTATATATAAATAAATTTATTCATTTATAGGCTTGAAAGGGGAATGAAGTTGTGGTCCGATTTTTGTTACTTTTTGTAATGAAAAAATGACGAAAACACATTAATCATTAATGTATTTTTGTTGTTTTTTCTTTTTGTTTTTTGCTATTCCCCTTGTAAATTTTTTTTTTTTTTTTTTTTNTTTTAATGTATGTTCGGAATTGGCTTTGGACTGATATTCATGGTAAGATTTATTATTTTATATTTGTTATTCATGCACTTTCTTTTATTGCTAATTTTTTCTCTATTGTGCGTAGAAAATTCTGCTCCTTCATCACACTCCGGAGCTTGTGCAAGGTTTAGTGAGGAGGACATTGATGAAGAGGTACTTTTTTTGTTTAAATCTTCAGTTAATATCATTCTTGATTAGGTAGTATGGTTATATTATTACTCTAATTACATTTCTTATTTAATATATAGGAATCAACTTTAAGCATTAACTCCTGACTATGCTAGTAAGAGTTGTGGAAATAATGAAGATTGTCCTATGTTAGTAAGAGTCTTGACCTATGTTGATAATGTTGTTTGTGAAATTCGAATTTTGCATTAGGAAGTTGGGATATTGTTTGCATTTTCATTTGGGATATTGTTTGCTTAATTGACTTAGTATTGTTTTTTGTTTTTATTGATTTTTCTTCATACATTTTTTTTTTCACTTTGACGTTTGGAGTTTGAACTTATAAAAAATAATTTATTTTCGTGGTTATTAACCGAACCGATTTACGTGGTTATGGTGCGGTTATGGTATGACAAAAAATTTGGTTGTGCGGTTATAGTTTTGGCCGAACTGACCCCGAACCGAACCGTTGCCATCCCTAACGTAAATATGCGTTTTCTCAGGTCAAGTATGAATTATTCAAAAATCAAGAACAAAGTATTCATTCTGTATACGATTTGATTGTGCCCCTAACTCAAAATATCTGTGTCCGCCTTGCGTCCCACTAATTAAATGGTCAAAATTCTGAATTCTGCTCTTCTGTTTGAAAAGAAAACTATAATATCTATAATAATTGTCATTTAAATGGAATGCGTGGAAATGTTTCATGATGTTGTGCACTATAAGTTACCCTAGAATCTGTGTAGGGAGATTATGTAATAATATTAAAGTCTTTTTATGCAAATGAGATCATTAATTTTTCAGGGTAAAGAGCCAACTGAAAAGACTTGCACGCCCAATGTACTCAAATCCTCCAATACATGGAGCTAGGATTGTAGCCAATGTTGTGGGAAGTCCAGAGCTTTTCAATGAATGGAAAAAGGAGATGGAAATGATGGCTGGAAGAATAAAGAGTGTCAGACAGAAACTGTATGATAGCCTCTGTGCAAAGGATAAGAGTGGGAAGGACTGGTCATTATCCTCAAACAGATTGGTATGTTTTCCTTCACCGGACTGAGTTTTGCTCAGGTAAAAACTAGAACCTCAGCATTGTTAAGTTGTCTTATAACATTGTAGTTGAACATGGTTCTTTTAACTTTTTATAACTCTACCTAATTTTATTTTATTTTTTTTAATTATCAATTTTTCGTCAGTATATGGGAAAAATGAAAGTTTGGTGCCTAGATAAAGGTTTATACTATCGAGTTAAAAATCTGCAATGGTGGAACTGCCGAGTTGTATACTTAGCTGGACCATCTTCTGCCAAATGTGAATACCTTGCTGATGCCATTGTTGATTCATAACAATGTGAAGTAGAAGAAAAGATCATAAACTCGTGAGGAATTTTGATGAATTGATCACTTCAAATGCCGTTATAAGTACTGTTGAATTGTTTGTTCTATGTTAGATATGTACAAGGAAATTTTGGACATATATATTGTTCCTGCACATTTTTGAACCATCACACCTGTATTAAAAATTATCAAGGGTAATACATAAATATGGCTTCTTGAATGCTGGTCGACTTTATTACGTTTTCCAAATTGCCATTGGTTTCCGAAAGATGTACATTTGGAAGGATGGGGACTGCAGTAGTATGTGCAGGCTAGTCATCAGCTTATATATGAAGTAAAAAAGATGGCAAATGGTTCAATGTTTGTTTCGCTATTATATATACAAGTGTCTTATCGCGATAAATATATTGAAGCAAAAGGTGCAATCCTACTTTGCTTCAATTTACAAAATAATGAGAGTACCACATCAATTAACTGCCCATCAAACATAGTCAAAAGTGTCTCATCTTGTGAACGATTGAATGATCCCTGCAGGCAGTGCAACTGAATAAAATTGCACTTTACAGAATCAGTTGTTGGAAGGCATTGTGGAGACAGCAGGTGGCGCTGGTTTTGCAAGTCTGAACGTGCCACCAAGCTCCATGGGAACAAGGGGGATGAGAGAATGCAAAACATCTGTTATCAATGGTCGATAGCTCGGTTCTGGTTGAACGCATAATACAGCAACAGCAGCAACCTGCAAAGAGGATATCTAAGTATAGCACACAAATTCCATTTGCTGCAAATCCAAATCAACCAACATTAACATCCTAGGTTCACAAACCTGATATAGGTGCTTTAAATCCATTGTGTTTATGATGACAGGGTCTAAAATCTTTGGAAGCTTGGATCTATCAGTGAGTTGAGGCATCGCCTGCATTTCATGTATATAATGAGCTTCTATTAAATAGCTTATGGGACTTGAGGAAAACTAAGTGTTATGTGTTTAACAGCCAGGCCTACCCATGTGACAATAGATTGGCATTGAGATGGTGCCAGTTTCTCCACAGGCTTTCTTCCAAGTAGAAGCTCCAGTAAAACAACTCCAAATGCATAAACATCGCTTTTATCTGTTAATTTACCTATAAGGGAAAAAAGGAAAGAAAAAAGGAAATTCACTATCACCAAAATGAAACTAACAAGGCAAAGACACGCCATTTGCCGAAACTTAATGGCCTAATAGTTTAATAATCTTTCCAAATTTAGAATTGTTCAATAAGATGATAGACTTTCTAGTTCTCGAATCTGAAGTAGCAATATAAGAAACATAATTTGCCGTCTGAAGAATCAACATTTCCATACAAGAAAAGAAACTAAGAAATTCAAGTGTGTGTACCATCTAAAAGGTACTCAGGGGCTACATAACCCAAAGTTCCTGAAAGTTTAATGTTGTTTCTATTCTGGGCCCCATCGGGCACAGCAAGACCAAAGTCTGAAAGCTAAACAATGGAAGAAAACGAGAGGCTTAGTGAATTTTCATAACACGGAACTGATAAAAGTAAGTTAACAATATAATAGTAGAAAAGGATAGAAATAGATCAAAGACTCTGAATTTTCTAGAGTTTTTACCTTGGCATTGAAGTTGGAATCCAGAAGGATATTAGATGATTTCAGATCTCTATGAATTATTGGTGGACGGCAGTGCTCATGCAAAAATTCTAATCCTCTGGTCAAACAGTGGCAATATATCAATATCCAACATCAATATCAATTATCAGTATTAAATATCCACATGGGAGTGTCTGTTTATGTACAAACGAACCTTGCTACATCAAGGGCAATTTTCATCCGAAGATGCCAAGTTAATGCAGATCCATGCGAAGGCCCTAAAGACATTAAAATAACCAAGGGGAAATTTTAGAGTGTACTTTATTTTCCACCATCCACATCTGAATCTTACATGATTTTCAACTTTATTATAATGTTTTTACCGTGCAATTGAGTTTCCAGAGATCCATTCTGCATCAGTTCATAAACAAGAAGCCTGGTTTCAGCGTGAATGCTACAACCCAACAAAGAAATTATGTTCGGGTGCTGAATATTGCTCAGCAACTCTACCTCAGTCTGCAAATTCAAGAACGAGTAATCAAGTTAGGATAGTGAGATCTGCAGTACAAATGGACAGAAGAACAAGCACAAACAAACTATCGAGATAATTGGTACCTCAAATTCTTTTATGGCATCTGAAGTTCCCCCTTCAAGTCTCTTCACAGCCACACACAAGTTATCTTCTAACTTAGCCTTGTACACACATCCAAATCCCCCCATACCCAAGATTTCACTTTCGCCGAAATTGTTAGTAGCTGATTCTAACATCTTGTACTCCATTGTAGTTGCAGCAGATCCCTTTCTATAACTTGTCTTGAAAGTATTGTATTTACCCAAGAACGGAAATGGAGCTAATGCAAGCCCTTTTGCAACATCTTTAAAGAAAATGAAAAACAGAAAAACCTCAGTGAAAGATCATGAAATTGAAAATTCAGAAAATAAAATAATCACAAAAGAGAGTACCTGAGCTGTGACACCTTTTCTCCTTGGATTTGTTTATGTACTTCCTATGATAAACCCAGAAACACAAAAGAATCAAAATGATTGCTCCCATAGCTGTGGAAGCAGTAATTAGAGCTACAAGCAGCTTCTTGTTTGAACCCATCCCGTGCTTTCCTCCTCCTACTTCAATACCTGATTACACAGTAGATTTACAGCTAAGTATTGACATCTTGGACTACAAATATGACAATAATCACAGTAATAAAGCAAGAATATATTGTTCAAGTTTGAAGACAGTGATAGTAAAACAGAATTATAGAAGTTTTTCAGTGTCAAGAACGGAATCGAAGGGAAGGGACAAAGGGCCTATAGATATCAATTATCACACAATGACGAATGGGTACCAAGAAAATACAACTTTTTTATATATATGCATTAAATGCTTTGAAAATGGTGGCCCTAAGTTTGAGTTTTTCAAATTTCAATAATTTGAAATATGACAATAATGAGCTAAAGAAATATCATCAAGAAAAGATAGAAAAAAAAAAAAACAGTGACTGAAGAAATTGTTAGTACCTGGAGAGAAGGCTGTCATTGATGAATAAGCTGGAGCAATCTGTGGAGCAGCTATTGAAGAAAAAGGAGAGTGTGCAGTGGTGGTGGCATCTACAACGGTGAATATCCAAATCGGCACATGAAGAAGAAAGTAGAAAACAAGATTATTCATTCTTTTCTTTTCTTTTCTTTTTTTCACTTCGTTTCAAATTCTGATTCTCCCTTTGTCTGTTTTAAACAGATATGGAAAGGGAAAATAAAGTGACTTTTGAAGACAGTGTCTCACATGAAAGTTTTGGATTNATGCAGAATGGGTGATTTAAAATTAATAAAACGTTTTTGGGTTGCATATAAAATTATTTTATTAAATAATGTGATTGAAAATAATAAAAATAATGTATTTGAAAAAAAAAAAAAAAGAGAGGATCAAGAGTTAAAAAGATTGAAGCAGGGTCGAATCGGAAATGAATAGGTAATTTTAAAAAAATATACCTTTACAAAAAATATATATATATAGTTTTCGATTTAACCGGTTTAAGGAGTTTTGGGACGGATTTTTAATTAGACATTTTATAAGTTTAATCGGACCAATTTTGGTCCCGATTTTCGATTTTCCTAATTGAACCGATGGGATCGAACCGATTTTTAAAACACTGGTTATCACAAAATGGCCAACACACAATAACCAAATCATGTCATGGCTGCAACCACAATCGAGTAATCAAATTTCAAGTTTAGTAACAAGTGATTCGATCCAATCCATAATTCAATGATTTTATGATGTGGGTTGGTTGCAGTTGGATATGACATGTATAATAATAAAAATTAAAATAAGCAACAACAACAAAAAAGTGTATTGAAATTGTGATAGATCACTAATCAACTAACTTAAGTGGGATAACTTCCCAGCTAACCCTTTCTTTTCCATTTCTTATTCAAATGTTATTTGTAAAGCCTAAGAATTAATCACTAATAAATAAATATTGAGTTTTTTTTTATTGGCCACCAAATTTGGAAGAAAATAGATTCAACCTTGCTTCTGAGACTCGAGCTAAGCGTAGTCGCTTTTTTGTGGTTGCTCCGATGAATAAGTGGGTTACTTATCATTTGCTAGTCAATTTTAGGGCATGTTTGGGTTTGATTAAAATTTGATTTTAATCTAAGTCAAAGTCAAATAATCAATATCAACCACATCTTTCATAAGTCACACATCTTTTCAATCACACATTTCAAAAACGTTTATCACAATCACCTAAAAATCTGATTTTAATTCACATCAAACACCCTCTTAATCTTAGCTGAAGGCTGACAGCATAAATAAAAATAAATCAGTAAAATTAGCATTTTTTTTATGAGTGAGAATTTTATTCTAAAATTAAATTGAAATCAAATGTAAATTTGTATATATTGTTTATCTTCGACCTCAATTTTAAGGGGAATTTTTTGCCATAATATCTATATTATTGGATACTATTACTACGATGTACCTAAGGGTCCGTTTGATAGAAAGATAGAAAATGGGTGGAAAGAAAATGTTTTACAGGGAAAAGATTTTCCTAGAAATTGTTTTGCTGGGAATTGTAATTAATTGTGTTTGATTGGTATAATTTTCCATGGAAAATATTGAAAGTTTGGTGTCCGTTTGACTTTATTTTTTATGAAAATTGTCCATTAAAGTGATAATGTTTTCTACCATTGGATCTAGAATTTGTTCCAATTGCAAAAAAAAAATAAAAAAAAAAAAAAAAAAAATAAAAAAAAAATAATCATACTGAATATCATTCGTTTGACTTTGTTTTACATGGAAATTGTCAATAAAAGTGAACTTTTTTTTTACCATTGTGTCTAGAATTTTTTCCAATTGCAAAAAAAAAAAAAAAAAAATTTGAAAAGTTGGAAAATATTTTCTCACCAAAACATCAAGAATTTATTTTCCTCAAAAAGGTGGAAAATTTCAAAAGTTGGAAAATATTTTCCCGGGAAAATTTCGCCAATCAAACACTACAAAAGTTGGAAAATGGAAAATATTTTCCTACTTCCCTAGAAAATTTGGCCAATCAAACGGAGCCTAAAAGTGTTTTACATGGACCTGATTCAGGGATTCCTTCTTTAAATTGGTACGCAAGATATGCAATTGTTTATTGGTTTTTACTTTATATACATAAAGTATTCACGAGTTGACTATCTTGTTAGGTAAATAATTAGTCGTATTTGGTTTTGTTAAAATTTTATTTTAATAAATTTTGATAAAAATTGACGAAATAATATAAAATTTAAAAATTACTTAAAAGTAAAAAAATCATCTGTGATTAGAAAAATTAATTATAATTTAAAAATTTGCTTACAAGTACAAACTTCCCTTCTAAAAAATTTACTTAAGAGTAAAAAAAATAAGTGTAAAAGTAAATTAGAAGCAAAAAGATTCATTTAATAAGATTAAAAAGTTCTTATGAGTCAAAATACTGTCATATTTTTTTTAAAAAAAAAAAAACATTATTTATATGGTATTCAAAGATCTTTATTAACCTTACTGCGAGAATGTGACTCTGTAATATTAAAAAGAAAAATGAAGAACTTAAAAGAAAAAGAAAATATGAATTACTAGTCTTAGACTCAAGTTGGACAGAAATCAAATAAAGATTAATTCTTCAAGTGATTGTGCGATACTGATTATCTTCTCATTCACGATACTAATAATTTTACTATTGAATTTAATGAGTTAAAGTAAAGTCAAAGTGTTTCTTAGATATTGTTCGTTCCAAAATATGGATTCGATACAATTGAAAAAGAAACGAAAAGAAATCCTATTTTTATTTTGATTCATGTTGGGTCAATTGTTGAATAGCCACGGTTCAAGCAACATTGTATGAGCACGTTTGATACACATTATTGAACCAGATAATAAGATTGGAAAGAATATAATTATAAGGATTATGTTAAGGTGGATTAGGGAGAATTGTCCTAATGCGACATTTGGTGCTTCACCATTTTAGATGATCGTACGAGTGATGAAATATTAAGCTCATGTCCGTCTTTCTGTAAAACAAGACTTTTTAATTCCCATGTCCATTTTCAACCGGATAAAGCTAAATTGCCAGAAAATTTTGACAGAAAATTTGACAATTGCATGTGGTATTAGATGATTGGAAAGAAAAATTGATTGTGTTTTAAACTATCAAATGGTAGAATATCATGTGGCATTATGTAAAGCTTTATGTCAATCATGATGTTCATTTAGTGTGATTGTTTTTAACCATACATTCATATAATAAAATATTTTGCACATAAACTCAAACTTATTCATACTTTTTAACCACGCATTCTTTGAATAATTACTATTCAAAACGACATTTTTTTCAAAATAATGGCCATCAAATTGTGGCTAAATAACTTATGGTATTATTTTTATGAGGAATTTTAAAAAATATAATTTCTTATATGAAATATTTTTTAACTCGCAAGTGAAATATTTACTTATAAGTAAACTATTTAAGTACTAGTGAATTTATTAACTTAAAAATTAAATTTCTTACTCGTAAATAAAATCTTAACTTATAATTTTTAACTTATAAGTGAATATTTACCTATAAAAAGTAATTTTACTTAGCAAGTGATTTTTACTCGTATGTTGAACTTTATGGTTACAAGTGAATTTTGTATTATAAGTAATTTTTTAAGTACAAGTGACTTTTTATACTTTCAAGGTCAGTCATGAGAATTTTGAGGTCCAAGGTGACAAAATATTTAATATTATGAGCCATGAAACAATTATTTTTTATCAGCAAATCAATCTCTTTAAATCAATTATGGTCGAGCATTGCAAAAGGCATAAGACAATAAATTCTGTTAGTTGCAAAATGTTAGGGGCAGTTCTCTTTGTCGTTTTCGAGCCGTTTTCTGTTTTCGATTTTTCGAAACGGGGAAAGCGCAAAAAAAAAATTATGAAGAAAACGCAAAACAACCAAAATACCGTTTTGGGCGTTTTCTTCACAAAATTGAAAGGAAGTGGAAAACATGGGAAACGGCCAAAGCCAAAACGTCTCCCCGTCTTCTGCCAAGCCACACTCCACCGCCACTTTCCAACTCTCTAAACTCTGGCCAACCTCCTCTAAAATGGACGGATTAATATACCATTGTGAAGCCCACAATCTCCTCTTCAATTAACGCACAAACAATAATCCAATCATATACCAAAATCGATCAAAAAAATCCTCAAAAACTGATTCGGCACAAACTGCTCCTGCAGTTTGTCTTACTGGGAATTGTAATTAATTGTATTTGATTAGTATATTTTTTTATCGGAGAATGTTGAAAGTTTGGTGTCCGTTTGACTTTATTTTTTTATGAAAATTGTCAATGAAAGTGATAATTTTTTCACCATTGGGTCTAGAATTTGTTCCAATTGCCAAAAAAAAAAAAAATTACCATACCGAATACCATTCGTTTGGCTTTGTTTTGCATGAAAATTGTCAATAAAAGTGATAATTTTTTTTTACTATTTTGTCAATAAAAGTCCTGGTATTGAAAATGCACACATACCTGATAAGTTNATGCCGAATATCATTCGTTTGACTTTATTTTGCATGAAAATTGTCTATTAAAGGGAAAAAAAATTTACCATTGTTGATAGAATTTTTTACAATTACCAAAAAAACCTGAAAAATTTTTACCAACTAAAACAACAAGAAATGTTTTTCCTTCAAAAGTTAGAAAATGTGGAAAGGTGGAAAAAAAAATTTGGTGTCAAACAATGCATTAAAACTTGGAAAATGGAAAATATTTTCCAAGTTCCATGGAAAATGTTTACTATCAAACAGGCCTTAGAAGTAAATTTTCACGTAAAACTGATTTGATGTCTTTTAAGTAATTTTTCTTGTAATTTAACTTTTTAGTTAGGTTTTGTATTTTTACTTATAGGATTTTTTTACATATACTAGTGAGTATATGTAAATACTATTTTTACTTATAGGTGGTCTTCTTTTGAAAAAATATTGTTTTAAATAGTGATTTTTTGAATAATATGTAATTAAAAAGTAGAAAAGAAAATTGGATTTACTTGTATAATATTTTATTAAGTGAATGTGTGGTTGAAAATGAATATATAGAAAAAAGAATTTTGAAAAAACGAAAGACAAACATTATTGCTATAATAGGCTGAATAGCTAATTTCATTTGTTAACCAAGGATGAAAAAAGAAAATGACATGGCGATTATGTCCCAAATTAGTAGTGGTTAATGACTTGTATTTGTCTATGAATTGAATCTTATAGCAAACAATTTCCCATTATTTGAGCATAGTTTTCCGTTAGTGCGAGTGGGTTTTGTATCGTTGTCATCTTCTTATTTAGGATATTATAAAACTGAAGTATATACTAAAAGAAGATTAAGAGTCCTAAAAACTTCATCTGCAAAAAGTTGAGAGAACAAACCGAATCAGAAAAAGCTAATTCCTAAAAGCATAGGAAAAATGGAGCAATAAAATAGTAACAACATTGTATACCTAAATTAGAAAGATAGTTTATTCACTTCAAAGCTGCTGTTTGTTCACTTTTTTGTTCAGAAATGCAATCCATTTTTATTATATTCTTTGATAAACCATGTTCCTTAACTTTGATACATTAGGAAGAGTGAAAAGGGATGGTGGTAGTACATATTCTAAAGCAAGTCAAGAAGTTGAGGCATTAGTTCGCTTATATAAAAACTCTAGCTGTTCGTCCGATGGAGGTGCCTTCGTGAAAGAAAACAAATCCTTCGAAGGTATTACACCTTTCTTTTACCCTAATATTATTTTGATAAGTTGACATTATGTTTCTTGCATCTATAGGCTGTGACCAAGGCAATCCTAGATCAATTTTGAGAAATGTTAAAAGATAAATTATTCATAAAAAATGCATAATAACTTCAATACTAATAAGATATTCCTTAAGTTGCAATAAGATTATAAGGATAATCTCAATGGAAGATACTATTCCTGTTAGAACTACACATATACATGTGATGGAAGGACGGGAATTCATTCATTTCCATGTACACACATAAATTTATACATAAACATATTTACACTCATACATACACCATGGAAAATCTTAAATAATATAGAAGAGAAGAGGACAACGCGAGAACCACAAGCTCAAAGATATAATTTATAGGAACTTAATTAACAAAAACTGGTGATCGTCGATGACCATAATTTTACGAAATAAAAGCAGTTCTGAAGACAACAAAAACTACACTAAATGAAATTTTATGGCTAAGTGGACACTAAAGTAATACCTGAGCAAGTAGAGAATGGAAAACTTGGGGTCGCCAACAAAACAACAAGAGGATTTAGCCTTTGAAATTAAAAACCCCTGTAATAGTTGTTAAAATTGGAAATTCTGAATTTGGAAAATGGAAATAATAAATGAAGACAAACTAATCTATGAAATAGAAGAAATGAATCTGAATTAGCAAAAAACAAAAAATTCAGAGTACCTAAATTAAGATTAACCTAATATTAAACATAATATTAATATGTTTAATATGGTTAGGAGACAAATTTAGAGCAAAAATTTTCGGGATTCGGAATCTTAAACCACAAAATGAAAGAAAACCTAGAACATCAGACAGGGAAAGAACTATGTGTTGCATACACAGAGGAAAAATAATAAATACCTTAAGCGTAATCAACAAAATCAACTAAGAGCCAAATATTGGTAGCAACTAAAGGTGAAAGGCGGGCGGTGAGTTCAGTTTAATGCTTATCGGATCTTATGCATTGTTGAATCGAGATGAAGAAGGTGATAAGTGTTTGGAGTACAAAATGAAGGGATCAGTGTAATATAGTTGGAAGCTAAATAGAGGGAAATCAGGAAAATTATCGAAACTTATCCTTTTCTTGCTGGAGATTTCGCAGATATGGAGGTTTCGAAATGGCAGAAAAATTTCGACAGACGATTAGATATATGGAATGAGGCAGAAAAAGATATATGGAATGAGGTGAAAGTGAAGAAAGAAAGCGATTCCTAGGGTTCCATGAGGTGAGCAGCAGGCAGCCTACGTCCGCAACGGAGGCACAACTCGTGCCTCCGTTGCGGAGGGAGGCACTCCGTGCGCGCACGGAAGGCTCCGTGTGCACACGAAGACGCACACGGCGTCTCCGTGCAGCCTCCGTGCAAAACGGAGTTTTTTTTTTTAATTTACATTGAAGGAGGCTGAGCAAACCATAAGAAATTCAAACTTGATAACAAATTCTACTTTTATATACAGCCCACTTCACTGAAATGTTAAAAATTGAAACTTAAAAAGCCCTGAAATGGTAAGACAAACAATCACATTCTTCTCTCTCTTTAAGTCAAGGTATAAACCTATAAATAATACTCAAAGCATAAGCTTCAAGGAAGCTTATTAAAAAACTCATGAGCCAAAATTATATATTCTTAATCTTGCCACCAAATAAAACTGCAAAATCAAANGGTAGGCAAGCCTTCAGCACTTTTTAGAACAATGCAAAAAGAAAGGAAAATAATATATAAATAAATTAAGCCATAATTATCTATTCTTAATCCCGCCACCAAATAAAACTGCAAAATCAAATATGCAACAGCGAAAAAGAGGGATTTAAGCTAAAAATAACATATCAACAATTAATTGGATTTTTACTAAATTCAGGTGCAAATAAAGCCAAAGACAAATAATTAAGAAAAAAATAAAAACGAAAATCAACTTTAATTAAAGCAAGATGATTTTTAAACATTACAGCGACAATGTCCTAAAACTCAATTACAGAAAAATCCATAAAACAATAAAGAGGAACAAACCAGTGAGTGGAAACAACATAACTTATCAATAATGATCAAATAGGTCAACTCATTTTTGTCTTTAGCTTTTCAAAATTCCACAATGACTTATTGAAGAATAATTCGGGAGAAAGAAAAATGAAGACTGAAAGAGAGATTATTACAATGACATTACATGATTTATATTTAAGTGCCACGCCTCCTTTGCTCGTGCCTCCGTCCGCAACGGAGGCATGAGCTGTGTCTCCGTTGCGCACGGAGGCAGTCAGTGCCTCCGTTGCGAGTGCCTTTACGGCCTTTGCTTCCTTAATGGCAGCACGAATTTCATCATAACCAGTGTTTCCATTCTTCACCCGGATTACATGCCATCCAAAAGCCTCAAAACGGGTGTCAACACTCTCAGTGAAGGCAATTTCTGTATCACCATCAATAGAAATATGGTTATCATCATAGAAAGCAATCAACCTTCCAAGTCCCCAGTGCCCAGCAAGGGAACACGCCTCATTAGTAATGCCCTCCATTTGACATCCATCACCCAGGATACAATAACTGCAGATGAGCCAACGCAATTAGTCCGCAATTTGACAAAATCCCCATCATCTATGCTATCTTGAATGGCCAAAAGTTTTAGCTATTTCTGCTTGCTCGAAAATGCTTGGAGACACCGTGGAAAAATGGAGAAGACGGAGTGGTTGAGTGGGAAAATGGAAGAATGGAGAAGACGGGAGTGGTTGATGGAGAAGATGGGAGTGATTGATGGAAAAAAAAATGAATTACGACAACGGGAAATCATGACACGTGTCCCGTCAATGTTTTTGCTCTTTTAATATGTAGTGAAATGAGTTTTATCTTATATGTGATTTTATACTTATAAGTAAATATTTTAGTTATATAAGTTTTTTTAACTTATACGCAAAAGATTTTTTCTAACTTATAAGTTAATTTTCATTCATAAGTAGTTTTCTACTTATTCACATACTTTGTAGTTATAAATGATTTTTTTATTTATAAGTGATTTCTTCACTTATATACATTTTTATTTATAAATTTATGAGTAGAAATTTCACTTTTAAGCTAAAAATCCACTTATACATAAATAATTTACTCATAAAAAATCATAGAAGAAATTATTAGTAAAAAATTCAATTATGACGTTACAAAAAATTTCTTATAAAAGATCACATTTTTAATTTTTAATTTTATTTTTTTGTTACGTCTACTATCTACAGTATAGAGTCAAACATTATATTAAAATAATCCTCCTTAATCTAGTTTAATACGATCCGTTGATTTTACATTCCCTAATCGTATTCCTACTAATTCAATCCTTCTAACTCAATATGGTGTATCAAATGTGTCTATCATCAGGGGCGGAGACAGAATTTAATGGTACGGGGGGCAAAAATCCTCAATTTTCAAATGGGCTTTGAATCACTGACTACTGGACTTGAAGTCTTGAACAGTGAAAAAATAAGTGGTAATTACATAAAATCAGACATTAAGTTTGAACTTTCTAAAAATCAGGTTTAAACGTTTTTTAATCAAAAATCAGGTTTTAATTTCACAATTAATATTAATAATAATATTATAAAATTAAATTAATCTATATACCCACCCTACTATCTAAGCCCCCACCACCAAATTCATTTTAAATACAAAACCCTAAATCACTCTCTCCACTCTCTCAACGCCCGTCGCCTCCGCCCCCCTCACCCTCGCAGCAGCGTCGCGCTGCTGCGATTCCCAGCAGCATCGACCCTGCTGCAATTCTGCTGGGGATTTTAAAGCGTCGAGTAGCTCACAACAGCGTGGCGATGATGGCGGTGGGGTATCTAGTGGCAGTGAGGTGGTGGTGTAGTTGATGAGGCGATGATGGCGGTGGTTGCTGATACAAGAGAGCGGTGGTGGTAGTGCTCGACATAGATTTGGGGATTTATTTCAGTGAGGATTGTGGTTGTGAAGTGATAGGCTTGTGGTGGTCGTGTTTGAGATGATAGTTTTGTTCCTTCTTCTTTTTCTTCATCTTTTTTCTCGATTTTGTAGCAGGGTTATGTTCTTCTTCTTCCTCTTCGTGCCGTACCTTTTCTTCTTCTAGTGTGAATTTTTTCTTCTCTTCTAGTAATAATTTTTTCTTCTATTTCAATTGTGGATCTGTGATTTTGTGATTGGTGATTGTGCGGTGTCGGTGATTGTGGATCTGAGGTTGGTGGTGGAGGTGATTTTTGGGGGTTTTTTGGTTAGTGGTGGGGCAGGTGGATTTGGTGATGTTGGAGATTGTCATGGTGTTTGTTTGTGGTCGTTTGGATTTGGTGATGACGATTTTGTTGTTGGTTGTATGCAATGGCTGTGGGGGTGTCGTGGCGGCAGTCGTGGGTGGGATGAGATGAGCTGGGGTTGGGTTGGGTGTCTGTGACCTGGAAATTGTGATTGTGACTCACTGAATGGAACTGTGACCAGTAAAAGTTTTGATTTTTTTCAATCTGTGACCTTTAAAAAAATTTAGTTTGTGGTTGAAAAATAACATGTGACCATAAAATTCTTGATTTGTGACGGGTGGATGTCTGTGACCTAGAAATTGTGATTGTGACTCACTATAATAGAGTTGTGATCAGTAAAAGTTTTGATTTTTTTCAATCTGTGACCTATAAAAAAATTTAATTCGTAGTTGAGAAGTAACTTGTGACCATAAAATTCTTGATTTGGGACCTATAAATTTTTTGATTTGTGACCAATTAATTTGATAAGCTGTGACCTGAAATTAATTTTTAATTAAGAAGATATCTGTGACCATAAGTTTTGATTGAAAATTAAATTTTTAACTAATTAATAAGATGTCTGTGAAAATTGTATTTAACTATGACCTTAAAAATTGTCGAAATAGGAGCAGTCATCGAAATTAAGGGCAGCAGAACGGTCACCGGAGTAGTCGCCAAAATTAAGCGCGCCCGGAGAACAGTCATCGGTCACCGGAGTAATCGCCGGAGCAGTGGTGGTGGTGGAGATGGAGGAGGGGTAGGGTAGGGTGGGGTGAGACGGGATGGGGTGGGAGTGGATTAATTATATTATATTACAATTAAATATTTAATTTAATATAATTAATTAATTCATGAAAAACCCTATTTTTGCAATTCTAAACCTTGGGGCCTGATTTTTGATTTTAGGATAGATAAAGTCTGAGTTGTGAATTTTTCCCTTTCTGATTATTGATTGTTGTGGAGCACACAAATGGGCCGATAGAGGACACGAGAACTGTTTTTATTTACTTCTTCTGACATACAAAAATACGTTTGTTTTCATTTTCATACAGATTAAAAAATGTAATTAATATAGTTGAAAATATTTTTTTTTAATATACCTGTAGATTAAATAATTGTTTAAATGAAAATAATTCATGTTTGTTAATAACAATACATAAGAATATATTAAAAAAATTAAGAAATCAGCGACAATAAGAAAGGTTCTTTACTTTTTGAATTTTGCTACTTTGCTGGAAGAAATTTAACAAATGCAATGTAAGTTGTGTAACATTAATACATTATAATTAGGGTTGGACAAAAGTTTCGAACCGAACTGGATTGAAACTAGCGGTTATTCATAAGTTAAATACCTGAATGGGTATTCGAATTGAGAACCGATGGGATTGGGTCGGTTCTCGAGTCTAGACCAAGAACCGAATCTAAATAATTTTTTTATTTTTTATATTGAATTAAGTAAATTATTTTAATTTTTTAAAACAAATTAGCAAATTAATCTAACCAAATTAGTTTTTTGTAACTTTGTTAGCCCAACATTTGATTTTGGGCCTTATCCTTAAATTGTTTTTTGTTAGCCCAAGCTGCCCAATATTATTTTGGTATGGATCATCGATATTTTAATATTAGTATATACTTTTTGGTATTTGTATTAATTGAACTAATCTTATTGGACAACTTGTTAATTATGTATTTTTAAATTGGGTAAAAAATTTGTAAAAATTACGAATGAAAATATCATTAGTTGTATTTATGTAGTGTTGTTGTAAATGTTCAAAAATTTAATTATGCTACGGAATCGAATCGAACCCAAACGATTCCATAATTATATTTGGACCCGACGGTTCCATTTATTAAATACCCAAAATTTTTGGATAAGATCGGTTCGGTTCTCTTCAGAACCGAACTGACGCATGTCCAGCCCTAATTATAATCAATAATATTATTTTGAATTTTTGATTTACGTGTAATATTATCACTACTACTATAAAATGGAGGATTGTCAAAGTACTATCCATTTTTGCACTTTCTGTTTCACAATTAAACTGGTTCGTCACTGTTCATTATCTGATTTTGCTACAGCAGTCATTTTTGTTGACTAATTGGTATTGCAATTGAAATTTTATAAATATCTTCTTTCTCAATGAATCTTTCGTATTAGAGAAGTATTGCAGTTGATAATTTTTAAAATATCTTTTTTCCCATGTATATCATTTTTATTTTTTTCAGTCACTAAAGTAAAAATAATTTTGTCGTTGATTATTATTAGCACGTAAAAAAAAAGTAAAGACAAGTATTTGCTCCGCAAGTGTGCGGAGACTTGCTCCGCTTAGTGCGGAGCCAGGAGCATTGCCCATGAACCCCCCACGAGGGCATTGCTCCCTCAACTCCCGCAATCTGACTGAACTGGTAGATCTTATTTTGAAGCGATAGACAATTTTCATAACAATAATAAACAAATAAAAAAATATATTATCTCCAAACTAATGGTTTAAACAAGGTGGTATTCCGATTGTCAGTAAAACTTTAGGAATAAAACTTGACATTCCAGAGTTAATGATTATGCAGACACTTGAATTATTTTTTCCTCCATTTTTTTAGTTTTGAGATTGTGTCAACATATCATTATATTGATTTTCAAATGTAGCCACAAAATTTGTTCTGTTATAGATATTAATAAGATAGTATATTTTGAAATTCGCGACGAAAACAAATTTCATTATTTCATTCTTTTATTGTCAAACATAATATGTATGCCCTTGTGGGGATTTGAAAAATGATATGTCCAAACTACATTCATCATAACTAACAAAATAACTACCGATAATATTGTTCAATTGTTCTGATTAATAAATTAAATATATATGGAAAAACGAAAATTAGTATATTATTGAAATAATTAAATGTATATTGAAATATTTATTTCTTAGTTATATAAATAAGAAATAAATTATTAATTTCAAAAATATAAAATCAATTTTTTTTTTCCAATGTGTTTAAAATCGATTGAGAGAATTTTATAGTTAAGAAAAATGAAAATAAAAATAGTGATAATTTTAAAAATATAAGAGAAATTAGAAGATTTTATTTTATTTTTACATGTTGTTTGAAATGTGTTGATAGTTTAAAAAAAAATTTATGGCGCTAAGATATGATGAAGTAAAGAATAGATTGGCAAAAATGACTTTTTCATAAAAGAAATAAATAATAACTGTAATGAGAATTCATAATTTATTTAACTGAAATGTTACTAGCATGGGCCACTTTATTTTACCCAACCCAAGAACCATTTTGGTTCTACAAGTGCATAGGCACAATTTCCACAGACAAATCTTTAATTTCAATTCGCGATTCAAATTTTTTTGAAAATCAAATTAGATGCGATTTTGACATATTTTCTAGCTCTTGTAAATAGAGAAAGAGAGCTACAAAAAAAATCATATCTTGTCACTTCATGTACAATAGTATCATCAAATTCATAAAGAACAAGAATCTAATTCCTATATTTTGAGAGAAGAGATCAAACATTCACAAGGAATTGAGATCAATTACAAGAATTTAACATGGGCTTGAAGATCAACTTTTTTTGAAAAAAACACAAGAAGCAATTATTATCGTCACACAATCTTATCACTTCATCCTTGTTCTTCAATCTGTCCAATAAGCATTATTAATGGTCTATCAGATTTCGAGACTCAAAAATAGGTTTTATAACAAGGATTGAAATATTATATTGAAGTGCATTTGGTATACTTTAAAACATAACTAACAAAACAGAAGAAGATATAAAAACAAGAAACTAAGAAAAAATTGATGAACGAACTCCAAAACAGTTGACTATAATAAAAATCATGATAACTAGAAATACCTCCATCAAATCTAAATAGAGAGAAGTTTGAATGTTGAATATTAATGTTAGCAATTGATGCCTCGTAACATCTATTCATTTATGTCATCATCTTCTTTCTATAAATAATGGTCAATGAGATTAAATTTTTGAAAATTTTGAGTAACTTATGTCATCGTATGCTTTCAAAATTTTCGCTCACTTTATCGTTCATATTCCACCTTCATAACTAATATGTGTTGTTGCTTAATTATAAACTAGTAAGATTGTTTTAGTTAAACATTATCATCTGTGCTTGTTAATTTTATATGTGTTTGTGAACTTGAGTTAGAAATTTTTATCATGACCAACATTGAGACACGGTATCTTCTTAATGACAAGGATCACATACTCATAATGAAAATTGTTTGTCATCATCACAGGCTAAAGTTACGGATTCTTTAACCATTCACGTGTAGTACTTTTTGTTCCTTCAAGTAATATTTCAGTTATAAAATCAGTAATGCCTTAAAAAATTACTTTTGGTGACACCAAATAATTAACGCGATAACTTCGAAGCATAACTGTGTTTTTAACCTCTTTACATTGCACAGTCGTTTTGAAATTTGTTTTGTTACATCAAGCTTTCCGTCAGTGGTGGCCAATGGAGTTAAAACTTAAACGTACACATGATGTCTTGAATTGCACGTTTTTTCTATCTACTTCAGTTTACGTCAATTAATGTTTGATAAATATTATATAAATTCTATTGTCATAATCCTTCGTATCAATGTACTGCTAATTCCATTGTTAGTGCAATGTTCGATAAATATTATATAAATTCTATTGTCCTAATCATTCGTATCAATGTACTGCTAATTGCATTGTTAGTGCGATAGTTTAGTGATTTCAATCAAGTTTAAATTTTTTCTTCCCAACTCTGTTTCTCCTTACATGTATGAATTAGAATATCACTTCAAGAGTGCATTTTGCATTCAAATGTCACATTGAAATCAACAAGTACTTACAAATAATCACGTTTACTCATTTGCAAAATTAACAACCCGAATGAAATAAGCATTCGTACTTGTAGTTGAAGTCGGTTTTTTCACTTTTGATAAGTATATTTTATATATTTATTTGGACCTAAAACTATAAACATTTAGTACATTTACGAAAAATGAGCAAAATCTAAAGTTTGGAAACTAAAGTGTACATGCTCAAAAGTTGTGTCGAAACTCACGATGAAAATTCGAAAATGCTAAGGGTCAATTGGATGCAATTAGAAGTCAAAAGAAATGAAATATGACCAAAATATTTTCACAAATCATTTTCCAACCGTATAAGAATGTTCCAAATTTTACTAGAATATTGAAATATTTACTAATTATTATGTTCAATAAAAACTTATTGAACTTTCACAATAATAATTTAGTTTCTCATTAATATTTGATACACTAACATTACCTTAAAAATATAAAAACTAATTATTATGTTAAATAAAAATTTAATGAACTTTCACAATAATAATTTAGTTTCTCATTAATATTCGATACACTATCATTTCCTTAAAAATATCAAAGTCCGTAGACATTTAACTAGTATTATTGAAAAATATGAAATGAATAAAAAAAAATGTATTAAGCCCTTGTTTGGCCACATTCTTTTTTTTTTATTTTCATTCTTCTACTCATTTTCAATCACACATTCTTCAAGAAAATAATATTTACTATCACATCAATAACTTCCTTCTTTTTTAACCACATATTTTTCATCACATCAACTAAAAAAATGCATTCTTTTAAAAATGATGTCCACCAAACAACGGCTAAAATTGAAATGGGCGCTGGGGCCGTGTGAACAAGGTCTACAAACTTCTACAGCTTACGCCATTTGCCTCTTCCTCAAGCTTCCGTTTCCTTTCAGGTCGAAAATCAAGCGCCACTACACCCATAAATATAGTACTATACTCCAAACACAAATTAAAGGAATAAAACTTCTTAGTACACTTCGGATTTCTACTTTTCGTTGATGGCGACTTCGAGGACCTCCTCTGCGGTGAGGCTGAGCAGGTACGCCGTGGCCGCTCTCAGGGCCTCTCGATATCGCTCTCGAGACCTCGCACTCTCTCATCGCTCCTCTAAAGTACTTTCTTCTCGAAACCCAACTTTTCCCGCTCGCACCAATGGTTCTTGTGGATTTGGAGCTCCCTCCATTCCTACTAACTTCTCATCAGGTCTGGTTTCGACCCAAATTCTCACCCGCTTTTACTCCGCCTCTGCTGCTGCCTCTGGCCAGGTATGTCTTCCGTTCTATTGGGTTTACGTGCCTGTACTGCACAGAAATTGGCCTTCCAATCTGCAAGCACAAATTGATTTTATTTCCGTACTGTTAGTTGTTGTTAGAGTGCCCTTAACCGATTTTAAATAAACTTCTTGACTATGAAATACCCATGTTTTGGAGTTCCTACAGACGGTCAAATTTGTTTATTTGATTTATCTTATTATGTTTGTTGTGCGAGACCTTTTTCTTTCTCAGTGAAGTCTTGGCACGGATGTGAACGTGTTTTTGACATTTGGTATACCAAACACTACATAAAGATTATTCATGGACTTGTACTTGTAAAAACTGGGTTCCGGAATGTTAAGAGAATGAAATATGTGTCTGCATTGCACAAATGCAAATTGTTTTTACGAAGGTAACAATCTTCTAGGAGAGAAGGATGGAAGGGGTCTACTATTGGTCACGTTACTAAGGTCCTAGGAACGAGCAAGGAAGGACTTTGAGCTCCAACGACGAAGGAATCTACAGGCAGGGCATTTTTGGGGAGTAGCCCGCTTCCCATTACTCAATAGGGCAATTCCTCGCACATAATAAATGGAGTCATTGAAAGGTGACTAAAACACCAGAACAAGAGCTAATGATAGAGGCAAGAACACTTGCCGGCCAAGTTCCATTAATTTATCATAGCGATATCATGGAATTGTTGCACGGACTCATATATATAGGAACGGAAACAAAACCTCGATAATGAATATAGAGGCTTGAGAGGTTAGGGAATTGTGATTGGGATTGACATACTCGTTATCAGCATCGTAGTTTGGACTGCTCAAATAAATTATTCCTGTTAAATGAATATCCGGATAGGTGGATTCTCCGAATCTGGCTTATTAGAACTTTCTTTTGTATTAAAGGAAAATTTATCATCTTCTGTGTTTAATAGTTCCTTACGTTATGTATGATGTTGTTCTTTGTCCTTTTCGTGTTGGTTTTTGACCTTTTTTCTCTAATTTCTTTCATTAGAATTGTATATTACAATGATATTTACTTGGCAGATTAGCAATTCAGAGTTTACTGAGATGGCATGGGAGGGAGTCGTCAGTGCATTGGATGCAGCAAGGGAGAGTAAACATCAAGTAGTGGAAACTGAGCATCTAATGAAAGCCCTGTTGGAGCAGAAGGATGGGTTGGCAAGGAGAATATTCACCAAGGCAGGGGTTGACAACTCATCACTTCTGGAATCTACAAACGACTTTATATCTCAGCAACCAAAGGTATGAGCTTTAAACATGGATGTGCTTTAGACTGTCGGTAGTAGTTCCCTTGTATATGTGATCATATCTTCTGCTGGCAGGTGATAGGTGATACTAGTGGACCCATTGTGGGTTCTCATCTTGGTTCTCTCTTGGATAAGGCACGAAAGCATAAGAAAGAAATGGGGGATTCCTTTATCTCTGTGGAGCATCTATTGTTGGCATTTCCCTCGGATAAGAGGTTTGGGCAACAATTATTTACAAATATGAATCTAAGTGAGAAGGCTTTGAAGGAAGCTGTACAAGCTGTTCGTGGTGGTCAAAGAGTATCTGATCAGAGTATGTACTAACATGCCATTATTTCAAGTTTCATAATTGTAGGACGTAGCTAATATGATTGCAATTATGTCTGCTAATAATGACAAGCTGGAGCTACAAATTAATTAATCAAGTTTATGATGGGATGCTGAAATCCATACTTTCGATGTTGTGAAAAAAATGTAATTGAATTAATGAGAACAAAGATTCTTGTAAAGGAGAAACGCATAGGAATATTCATCAACATTGTGAATTTGAATATTCTGTTAGGAGGACTTGAAAGATACTTGGTGGTTTTTGAGTCATTGGGCTTATAGAAAACTCCTACTTTTAAATTCTATTGGTTGTGCTTCATGAAAAGAAAGTTGTGAAACTTGAATCAAAGATAAAAATTCTAAGGATTTTGAATGTTGCTGTCATTCTAGAGAAGATGGCATCCCATCAGAACACTTGAGAGAAGTGAAAAACACAACTTCAGTAAAGCACTTTCTATCACCAAATAAATTTCATGATGAACAGATACACGCAATGGTTAATTAAAGAAGAATAATGCGTGAATTTTCATTTCATTTTTAAACTTTAAGGTAAGAGCTTGACAGAATCAATTACTTAAGATTATAAATTGATAAAACAAAGTCAAGACTTGTTGGTCAAAATCCTAGGTTACTGCAGCAAGCACTTTCTTCTCTTCTCATTACCAATAGTCGTATACGAAGGACATAATTTTTCGATCATGTTCAGAGAAATGGAAAGTCTGTAACAGTTACCATTTCAGGTAAGATATTTCTCATTTATTTTGGATCCACAAACTGATTAAGCGTTTTTTATGATGACTGGTATTACGGTTGTCTTCCTCTCTTTATTCATGTTGGAGTTGTTAACTATAGTTGAGGCTGTCTTTCCCACTCCTTACCCCAAACCCCAACCAATTGTTTTTTTGTTTATTGTTTATTTATACTTTTCTCGCATGTTTGTTGTATAGACCCAGAAGGTAAATATGAGGCACTTGAAAAATATGGGAATGACTTAACTGAACTTGCGAGACGTGGTAAACTCGACCCGGTTATTGGACGTGATGATGAAATACGGCGATGCATCCAAATATTATGTCGTAGGACAAAGAACAACCCTGTTATCATTGGTGAGCCAGGAGTAGGGAAAACTGCAATTGCTGAAGGGTACGATCTTAAATAATTTGCATTTGTGGAGTCTAATGATATGCTAGTTGCCTTTCATGTATGTAAGGGTGTTTTGAATTGTATCCTGAGAAAGCAGTGTATAATCTCACCTTTTCCCAGCTTTTTTCTATAATATTTTGTGTTTCTTTTAGGAATGTAAGAGATCTTAAAGTAATTTAATTTTGATAGAAGAACTGAATATGTCAAGAGTTTGGATTTACATGGCATTCTACAGACTCACCTTTATGTTTCCAGTTGTAAATAGGATAATTTACAAAAGAAATAAAATAAAATTGATCTACTTCAATCTCTTCTGTTGCATTATAAGAATGCGGGATGAGTGTGCAGAAAATGAGAAAACTGTGTAAGATTGTCTTTTTCAGATTATATTTCAGTCTCTTTTTATCTTCTTTCATTTCCTTGTGAAATCAGAAAACTAAGATAGATAAGAAAAATGTTTGCAGGACTAATGTAGCAGAAACTTTAGCTGGAATAAGGTCTCTCGGTAGCAGATATATGAACTAGGGTGGAAATTGCTAAAAAATAAATAAATCAAAACTAAGTGGCTCAACTGATACTGAATCAGTGCTGTACTGACTGTATGAATAGTATTTGTGACGAACAATAAAAGAAATCGACGTAAAATCAAATCTCGGTTCTCTAGCTTCTGTACATGTTTTTCGCCTTGTACTGTGATAAGCCCTTAGCAGGTTATTTAGTTGTGTGCTTAGATGTAGAGAACTAAATGTTACCTTTAGTTAACGGGAGGGTACTATGGGTATTACCAAGTGGATGTCAAAGAATAAAAGGGGGTATGGTTACATTTCAAGCATTTATGGAGAGACTAGAGTGAAGTGAGAGAGTGGGCAGATCCCTCGAATATTCTGCCAATTCTTTTATTTTCATTTTGCATTTTCAATTCGGCAATATAACATCAATTCTCTTTCTGTTAATAAATACACAATTTAATTCAACATAACAGCTTTAATTTTCTGTTCAATTGCTTGGGATCTTAAACTGAAATTGCCTGTATTTTTCAGTTTAGCTCAGCGAATTGTCCGTGGAGATGTTCCAGAACCTCTATTGAATCGGAAGGTTATTTTCCCCATCACTTATTGTTTATTGCATATGGATAGTCTCGTCTCTTGAAGATTTATCATAGCAATTTATCCAAGATGATGCTAGTTTATCTTAGGTTATTAAGGTAACTCCAATTTAATAATCTGTTGTAGGCTTTAATGATCACTATGTTCTTGATAAGGCAGTGTATGGCAGTTTGTCTGCTACCAAATATTTTCGCTGAGATTTTTACCTAAAAGTCTGTCTCGCAATTGTTTCTTATGACTCTGTATAACACTTGAGTTTGGCAGTCTCTTTGCTATTAAATGTAGTGGCTTGTCTCAAAAATTATTTGTTGTGATTATGCATTTGTTGTTTGAAGTCAATGTACATGCATATTGTAAGTTCAACAGGAACAAGTTTTGTATTTTAGTGCTGGGAGCATTTGAGTTCGTTTTAAATCTTAATCAGTAGGTGGTGTTGAAATTTCTGTATAATCTTCAAGGTATCACCAATTAGCTCTACAAGGGAGGTGAAGTTCGTAACTGAAACTGTGATCTAGTAATAATTTTACTGAGGTTCATTTATGAGAGTTATTGGAATTTAGTTGGGTGATAAGTAGTCCTACTAGCTAAACCTAAACACACTTTATTTCAGATCTCTTGATTATTTTTATGTTTTTAACCTGTTTTTAGGTAATCAAATGGGTATTTTCATTATTAGTTGAGCTCAAGTATTAATTGTTTGTATCTGGTCATTTGAGATTTACTCCTTTATCTTCTCGTTCTGCATGGTTCTAATTTAACGTTGGGTTATTGTGTTTGTATATCCAGTTGATCTCTCTGGACATGGGTTCTTTGCTTGCTGGTGCCAAGTATCGTGGAGATTTTGAGGAAAGGTTAAAAGCTGTATTGAAGGAAGTTAGTGCTTCAAATGGACAGATTATTCTGTTTATAGATGAGATTCACACTGTAGTGGGTGCAGGTTGAATTAAATTTTCTACTTTAGAGAATCTTTCTTGTGTGTAAGTTTCATATCCTGATTAGTTGTTTTATTTCTGTCAATGATGGTAAACTATAATTCTGTTTAGGGGCTACTGGTGGAGCTATGGATGCCGGAAATTTGTTGAAACCTATGCTTGGCCGGGGGGAACTCAGGTGCATTGGGGCAACTACACTAAATGAATACAGAAAGTACATTGAGAAGGACCCTGCGCTAGAGCGTAGGTTTCAGCAAGTATTTTGTGCCCAGCCATCTGTGGAAGACACAATTTCGATCCTGCGTGGATTGCGCGAACGATATGAGCTGCATCATGGGGTCAAGATATCAGATAGTGCTCTTGTTTCAGCAGCAATTCTTTCAGATCGGTACATTACTGAGCGTTTCCTACCTGACAAAGGTAGAACATAGTTTTATTTTCCAGATTTTGAAATTATCTTCTGTTTGGAAATGTTTTTTTTTTCCTAGAAATTATCGTTTTTCGTATTCATTTATTTACTTACTGAAAAGCCTTTATTCTTTAAAATTGCAGGGGGTTTGGGGATGGGGTGGTGATTAATGAAGATTATCATTGGAGGTCTAAATGCTAGTGTCACATTCCAAATGTCCCGTTGATGTTCCATATAATAACAAGAATTTTGTTCTTGCAGCCATTGACCTCATTGATGAAGCTGCTGCAAAATTAAAAATGGAGATTACTTCCAAACCTACTGAGTTGGATGAGATAGATAGAGCTGTTCTGAAGCTAGAGATGGAAAAGCTGTCCCTGAAAAATGACACGGACAAAGCTTCTAAAGAGCGGTTGATCAAGCTGGAACATGATTTGGTAGCTCTTAAACAAAAACAAAAAGATCTAAATGAACAGTGGGAAAGTGAGAAAGTTCTTATGAATAGAATACGATCAATTAAAGAAGAGGTAACATTCTCTGTTCAGAATCTTGTGAGGATATTTCACCATAATGAATTTTTTTTGTACTATCAGACTGACTTTCTGAAATTGGTTATGTAGATTGACAGAGTCAACCTAGAGATGGAAGCTGCTGAACGAGAGTATGACCTTAATCGTGCTGCTGAACTCAAATATGGAACCCTGATGTCCCTTCAGCGTCAGCTTGAGGAAGCTGAAAAGAGCCTTACTGATTATCGAAAGTCTGGGAAATCATTACTAAGGGAGGAAGTTACAGATCTTGATATTGCTGAAATTGTAAGTAAGTGGACTGGCATACCATTATCAAATCTCCAGCAAACTGAGAGGGAGAAGCTTGTCTCCTTAGAAGAGGTCCTTCACAAAAGGGTTATTGGTCAGGACATGGCAGTCAAATCTGTAGCTGATGCAATAAGACGTTCTAGGGCTGGCCTGTCTGATCCAAACCGGCCTATTGCAAGTTTCATGTTCATGGGACCCACTGGGGTTGGTAAGACTGAGCTTGCAAAAGCCCTTGCTGGATACCTTTTCAACACTGAAAATGCTCTTGTGCGGATTGATATGAGTGAATACATGGAAAAACATGCAGTTTCCCGGTTGGTTGGTGCACCGCCAGGTTATGTTGGTTATGAAGAAGGTGGGCAGCTGACAGAAGTAGTCCGCCGAAGGCCTTATTGTGTTGTGTTGTTTGATGAAATAGAGAAGGCACATCACGACGTTTTCAACATCCTTTTACAGTTGTTAGATGATGGAAGAATAACAGATTCACAAGGGCGAACAGTTAGTTTCACCAACACTGTTGTGATTATGACATCAAACATTGGATCTCATTATATCCTTGAAACCCTTAGAAGCTCCCAGGATAGCAAGGATGCAGTTTATGATGTGATGAAAACCCAAGTGGTCGAGTTAGCGAGACAAACTTTTAGGCCAGAGTTCATGAATCGGATCGATGAGTACATTGTTTTCCAGCCTCTGGACTCCACACAAATCCGCAAAATTGTTGAAATCCAGGTAACAAAGCCTTGTCATCAAGACTGTTCAATTCCTTTTGAACTCCACGATTATCTTATTTAAAGTCTCTTTCAAGTACTTGTCTTTTGGTGCCGATAAGTTTTCTGATTGCCTCAACATGTCATCATCTGCAGACAATATGTAGAAAAAACTCTGTTATATGTACATGCGTTGACGTATAATTCTTTACACTTGATAATAAAAAAGTGAACATGTCGTGGTAAGCGATACTTGGCTGTTATTGTGGACTTTTTTTGTTTTCTAAATACTTGTTTGCCAGTTTCCATGTTATTTGATTTTATTTCTTTGTTGAAGATGTTCTTGTTCATATTTTGCAGTTGTTTTGTCAAGTGTTGCTTGATTCTATTTTCCCATGAAGCACCTTATTTTTTCTTGACTTCAATCAGATGTATCCTTGAGGTTTAGGCCATTAGTATCATAGCATGCACTGCTCATTTCTGGATTCTTGTCTATTTTATTTTAATTATACTAATTGTTATTATAATCATCAAGAATAAAATGTCTGCATGTGGTTCGCTAACATTATTAATATATTGTGACTGCAGCTTAATCGTGTGAAGGACAGACTTAAACAAAGGAAAATTGATTTCCATTACTCAGAGGAAGCTGTCAATCTTCTTGGAACGTTGGGCTTTGACCCTAACTTTGGAGCAAGACCTGTAAAGCGGGTGATTCAACAGATGGTTGAGAATGAGATTGCAATGGGAATCTTAAGAGGGGACTTTAAGGAAGAAGACTCGCTTATCATTGATGTCGTCCCAGGTGGTAAAGACCTCCGTCCCCAAAATAGATTGTGCATCGAGAAAATGGAAAATTATGCCATGGTTGCCAATGACTAGTATTTCAATTTTGTGTGAATAAGAAAATAAACGACGAATTCAACTCGTGGTGTTTATAAGCAAATGTGGTCATTTGTATTTAGGTGATCCTGCATCATATTCTAATGTCTCTTCATGCTGATGAGTTTTAAGTTACGGAGTTGTAATTTTCAGAAAATTGAGTCATTTATCTGCCTGCCTCAAACTTTGAGCTGTCCAGTAGTTACTTGTGGGTCGTTTAGGTTTATGTAGCAGGGATAAATGACCCACACCTGCCTGCCTTTGAGCATACTGAACAGTCAATGACTGTAAATATCTTCATCATGATCATAAATTGAAGTAAAGCTGGTTATATTGATAAATGATATTAAGACTTTTTCTTACCAAAACTTAAAAAAATTCTTTAATTCAATAAAAAAGATCGTCAAGATGTCACATATATGTTATATCAAGAGTTAGGAATTCGAATTTTTATCTAAATTCGATGATGAATTTTTGTAACTGGATTTGAATCACGAACTTTCAACCTTTTAGATCACGAGTTTCTAGTCTTTTAATTGTAAGAACTTGATACTTCAAATCTCCAATTCTTCTATATTATTTTTCAAAGTCAAAATTACACTGCTAGGTGGACACTTTCTTTTAATTAAATCAAGAAACTAATTCTTGGATTGGACAATAAGACTATGATTTTTGTCACTTTTCCCTTCAAATTTGAACATTGTGGAATTATGTATTATGATTGTGGTAAGATTTTTATGTCCACCTAATATCTATTTATAGAGATAAAAGACGTTTCAATTCATGTTGAATAATAATTTCAATATCAAATAGAGGTTTTAATTAAAATCCAATTAGGAGTTTTAATTAAAATCCAAATTCAATTAATTTACATTTAATTACAAGTGTAGTCCTAGAATTTCAATTACAATTATAATTAAGTTTACGGCATTTATAGTAATTACAATACAATTATAATTAAGTCACATATATGTTATATCAAGAGTTAGGGATTCGATTTTTTATCTGAATTCGATGATGAATTTTTATAACTAGATCTGAATCACGAACTTTTAACCTTCTCGATCACGAGTTTCTAGTATTTTAATTGTAAGAACTTGTTGCTTCACATCTCCAATTCTTCTATGATATTTTCCTAAGTCAAAATTACACCGCTAGGTGTACACTTTCTTTTAATTAAATCAATAAACTAACTCTTAGATTGGACAATAAGACAATATGATTTTTGTCACTTTTTCCCTCCAAATTTGAACATTGTGGAATTATGTATTATGATTGTGGTAAGAATTTTATGTCCATCTAATATTTCTTTATAGAGATAAAAGGTGTTTCAATCCATGTTGAATAATAATTTCAATATCAAATAGGGGTATTAATTAAAATCCAATTAGGAGTTTTAATTAAAGTCCAAATTCAATTAATTTACATGTCAAGTGTAGTCCTAGAACTTCAATTACAATTATAATTAAGTTTACAACATTTATAGTAAGTACAAAACTATATTGTAATTACAATTAAGTCTAAAACTATTATAATTACCGTAATTAAGTTCAATTACTTTATAGAGCTACCACGGGGATCTAATCAGACATATATTTTTCAAGTTTCAATAAGTAGATCATGTTTAGTCGATCGTAGACCACCCAATCTAATTATTAGTCTTCGTTTTTTTCACTAAAAGCAAAAAATTGAACTCTCGAAATATATAAGATCGCAAAAGCCAGTACTTTCTTCTGACCTTCCATATATGTATTTTATCCCCGTCTGAGATTCAATAATTTGGTACGAGCATAAATGACCGTTTTGCCTATCTAATTATTCTAACTAATTGAAGTACTATTTTCCTCAACGGTCATGTGAACAAATTACAGATATCGAAATTTAGCCGTTACTAAATATTGAGTTCAGATTTTAACCGTTCAACAGAAAATACTTAAGTAGTCGCGCTACCCTTTTTTTAGGGTGACGATTCCCGACACGAATTCATGTTCTCTACTTTGTTCGTTTTCAAGTTCTCAACTCATCGAGATATTTGACTAATTAAATTAATCTCACATATTGATTAATCAAATAATCATTAAAATTACGAAAAATATACATAACTTTGTCAAGGGATTTAGATAAAATACACGGCGGTTGAGTGGAATTTAATTCTCTTCACGATCATGCTTTAGAATTAAACTCGACGCGTGGTTCATTCAATACACTCCAAGTGTATTAGTGTCACATTTAACTATTTATGTGATAAGGACAAATCACAAATTTGAATAGTGAATCAGATAACACTACAACTTTCTAGTACAAGATACCAACCCTTATACATTGGTAGTGAATAAATTATTTAAGATCAAAATATAAGTTGTGTCACACTGTACTTCTCAACGCAACTACCCAACTTATTTTATCAAAAGTGATCATAGATACTTTAAGTCATATGCTCAATAATTAAATAAATACAATAAATAAAATAAAAATAATTTTATTTAATATAATAATATTGTTATTTTTATATCAGCAAAGCTACATTATGCCCCTGTTTGAGCCACATTAATTTTCTCATTATCATTCTTCTACTAATTTTTCAATAAAAATAATATTTTCAATCACATAAACAACTTTTCATTCATTTTCAACAACATATTCCTCATCATATCAATAGTAAAAATGCATTCTTACTCCCAAAATGTGCACCAAACAACTTCTACGTGGACATACAATCCAACAAACAAAACATGGATCTGATCCGTTGGACCCTCTAAATCTATTCGTAGGGCTAGGCTACGCCACCTACCAATTAATGAATATAGGAGTATAGATCATCCTCTTACTGCATTGAGTGAAAAAAATGAAAATTTCAAGAAAGGGTTAAATGTTGGATGGCTTTTAGCTTATTCTCAAATCAAGTCAAATCAAATCAAATTGTTCCACTATCCAAAGAAAATGAACAAGGATGCTACACAAGAAAAGACATCACCTCATATGCAATTGAAGGGACAATATAAATAAATAAATAAATCGTGTTATATGTACATAAAAATTGAAACATTGGTATACACTCACGTGAGTTAACAGATTTTGATATATTGATCTAAACAGTACATTTTTCAATCAACTGTCAAATTTTTTACACATATGAAGGTGTCAATCAAGGTGTACATTTTGTTTGTACAAATAGTTTAATCCAATTTTTTTATATTTTTAACTATTATAGAAAACCCAATTATTGGTGGGTCCACGTGGATTTGGATTAATGAGTAATTACCAACTTTAAAAGTGTAAATTAGTTAGTGTTACAGTAGAAAATAAGAAAAGGTAAAGAAAGAAAAGTATGGACATTTATTGGGGTGCAACTGATCTGTTAGATGGAGTGGAGGGTCTGAGAGTAAGCCACATTGATTGAGTTACATGGGATGGGAATGTGAGTGCGACGTGCGCAGTTGCCAATGCAAAAATATAAAAATATAAATAAAAAAAAAAAATAGTGCACAGTCACAGACTCACAGTGCACCGCACCACCAAACATAAATCCATGTACTACATACATACATATGTTTTGTGTAGGGCAGCATTTGGCCTTCCTTTACTCTTCCTCAATTATTTCACTTTCACAACACCTACTTTTATTTTCATCTACACCCCGTAACAAACTTTAATAGCTTTTCCCTTTTCCTATTTCTCTCTCATTGTTCTCCAATATTATGTTTTGATCAGTGTTCTAAAATGTGTAATGCGTTGCGATGCATCGAGATCGAGAATCAAGAATCACAAGCTTAAGCGTGTCAATGCGGAGAATGGGCGTC
>CAIGRF010016570.1:0-11444 GCA_903798235.1 Fraxinus ornus
CATCTTCCCAATGGAGAACTAGCGGCTGTCACACACAGGCAGCATTCATGTGGCTGATTTTACATTGCATGATGTGCTATCTATTCCTTCTTTTAAATTAAATATGTTCTCCATTAGCAAACTTGTTTGCAATTCTCATCTTCTTGCCACATTCACTAAGAATACTTGTATGCTACAGGACCAACGATGGGGGACGATGAATGGGATGGGAATTGAACGAGGAGGACTTTACTACCTTGATACTCCGAAGAAAACCAGATGCAACTCGGCTATCGCAACAACCTCCTCGAGACTTTGGCACAAATGCCTTGGTCACCTTTCAAATAAGAGAGTGCGTTTACTTTCCCATTTAGATACAAACATAAAGTTTTGTGATGTTTCTGATGGTTTGATTTGCCCATTAGCCAAAAAAACTCGTTCTAAATTTCCATTGAGTTCAATTCATACTCGTGCACCTTTTGAATTAATTCATGTTGATTTTTGGGGAGGATACCATATTTTTGCAATCAATGGGGCACAATATTTTCTTTCTATTGTGGATGATTACACTCGATGTACATGGGTTTATTTGATGCATTATAAATCTGATGCTTTTAAATACATAACCTCATTCATCAATTTAATTGAGACACAATTTTCCATGAAAGTCAAAATTCTTCGGAGTGATAATGGCCCTAAATTTACAATGAGAAAAATTTATTTAGATAAATGGATTATTCACCAAACCAGTTGTGTCTCTACTCCACAACAAAATGTAGTGGAGCGAAAACATTACCATCTCCTGAATGTAGCCCGAGCTTTACTATTTCAAGCCAATCTTCCCAAGAAATTTTGGGGAGATGCCATTTTAGCTACTACATATCTCATCAACCGAACACCTACAGTTCTTCTAAAAGGAAAAACACCATTTGAGATGCTTTTTCACAAACAGCCCACATACGACCATTTACGATTTTTTGGATGCTTGTGTTTCGCCTCGACACACCATTATCACCCCTCGGATTTTGATACAAGAGGCACACAGTGTCTCTCCTTGGGCTGTGCATATGGTCAAAAGGGATATCGACTTTATGATCTCTCAACTGGTAAAATTTTTGTTTCGCGTGGTATTTTGTTTCATGAGAATGTTTTCCCTTTTTTCATACTCCAAAACACATTCTTCTCCAACTTTTCCTAGTACCCAACCACCAACATATGATGATGACAACCCCACTCCATCATTTTCTCCACACTTCAATGCTGAACCAATTCCATCAGAACCTATCTCTCAAGAAGCTTCTCCTTCAAACTATGTTCCTGAAACTATCCCCTCTGATGTTACTTCGACTGATGTTCCTTCCACAACCCAGGACTCTCCAACTTCATCCCATGAACCACAGATTTCTTCCTCACGATCGACACGAACAACAACAGCACCTACTTATCTTCGAAAGTATCATGTTGGCATTTCTCTTTCTTCAAGGAACATTTCGTCATCCAACTCGACGATGGTTACAGTAAAAGGTATTCCTTATCCCTTATCTAATTTCATTTCCTATGATAAGTTATCACCCAAACATCATGCCCTCACCACTTCTCTTTCAGTCGAAAAAGAACCAACATCTTTTGAACAGAAAGTTCGTGATCCCAAATGGTGCCTTGCTATGCAACAAGAACTTGCTGCACTCAAGGCTAATGGAACATGATCCCTTCAGACACTTTCTCCAGGGAAAAAATCGGTTGGGTGCAAATGGGTATACAAGATCAAATTCAAACCCGATGGTAACATTATAAGTCCAGGTTGGTAGCCAAATGCTACAATCAAATAGAAGATTAGATTATAGTGAGACCTTCGCTCTAGTTGCAAAACTTGTGACAGTTCGCCTCCTCCTTGTTGTGGCCTCAACCTAACATTGGCACCTTCACCAACTTGACGTCAATAATGCCTTCTCACATGAAGATCTTGATGAAGATGTATACATGACTTTACCTTTTGGTTTCAGACGAAAGGGGGAGACAAGAGTTTGCAAACTTCACAAATCATTTTATGGTCTCAAACAAGCATCTCGCCAATGGTTTATCAAACTCTCCACTGCCCTCAAAAGAGCTAACTTCAAACAATCAAAGGCCTACTATTCCTTGTTCGTCTGATCCCAAGATGGTAAATTCACTGCTCTCTTCATTTATGTACAAGACATTGAGGATACCAAGTCATTTTTAAGTGATCAATTTAAATTGAAGGACCTTGGGCAATTGAAATACTTTCTAGGAATAGAAGTTGCACGATCCAACAAAGGCATTATTCTTTCACAACAAAAGTATGCTCTCGAAATTCTCGAAGATGTTGGTTATCTAGGGGCAAAACCAGTCTCTTTTCCCATGGAGCAGAGCTTATCCCTTAGTAAGTTTGATGGCGAATATATTAATGATCCTTCTTCATATCAAATGCTTGTTGGATGACTAATTTACTTGACTATCACAAAACCTGATTTGGCATGTGTGGTTCATGTTCTAAGCCAATTTTTGGACAAACCACGAATTCCACACCTAGAAGCAGCTTATCGTGTATTACGTTATGTGAAGCAAACACCAAGTCAAGGAATTTTTCTTCCCACAGATAGTTCAATCCAATTAAATGCCTTTTGTGATGCAGATTGGGCTAGATGTCATGATACTCGACGATCTATTACCGAATTTTGCGTATTTCTTGGAAATTCATTGATTTCCTAGAAAACCAAGAAGTAAACTATGATATCACAATCTAGCACAGAAGCTGAATACCGATCCATAGCTGCAACTTGTTGTGAGATTTCCTGGTTAAAGTACATCCTACAAGAATTGGGCATCCAACACTCACATCCTGCCAATTTATATTGCAACAATCTAGCGGCACTACATATTGCTTCAAACCCAGTTTTTCACGAGCGAACAAAACATATAGAAATTTATTGTCATCTTATACGGGAGAAGGTTCAAGAAGGAATGGTCAAAATGACTCATATATCTACATCACACCAGCCAGCTGACATTTTTACAAAGCCGTTGAGTTCTTCACATTTTTGGACTTTACTTGGCAAGTTAGAAATTATTAACATATATTCCATAATTCCAAACTTGAGAAGGAATGTTAAGGAATGAAAAATTAGTCAAGGCACAAAGTCAGGGATATCCTTCAATCATCTCGGTTTACTACCAATACATGTTAATTTGTTTTCCATTTATATAGGAGTGTGAATAGGCAATGACAATATATTTGCTTTATTTTAGGACTAAATTGATTCTGTATGATGTATATATTTTTTTACTCTTTTTCAATGGAAAATATAGAGAATTACTTTTATTTTCATTTGTCAATGGTTTCTTGTATATGTACTAATATGTACTATTTTATAATTATCATATTGATTAAGTGAAAGTAGATAAGATAGTTTTGGAAAATATTTATAAAGTGAATATTACATTTGAGCCCCTCAAAATATCCATACTATCTTAAAGAGGGAACCCACCAGTTATTGTTCATTTGCGAAGCATTTTTCTTCCCCTTTTTATCCATAGTCACCCACCAGTTACTGTTCATTTGTGAATCATTTTTCTTCCCCATTTTATCTATAGTCCATCACCCATCCACGCATATTTCTTCAAAATAAAAGGGCACTATGAATTTCTTCTTACCCACAATTGTTGACTGAGAAAAGAGAAAGGAAAGCACTCACACAATTGGTGACTGGAGAAAGATTAAAAAGGAAGCAACCACAATTATTGACCCAATTTCAATATGGATTATTCTTATTGTACATAGGGGGTGCCATAATGGTGTCCATAATGGGCACATAGCACCCCCCTATTGGACACCATTATGGCACCCTCTATGTACTTGTAGCATATCCCTTCATTTTTCACTATATCCATCGAAATCGAAATCAATGACAAAAGCGACATCGTATTAAAGGAGAATGTTTTCTAGTAACTAAGACTTTTTTTTTTTTTTTTTGGATAATTTTGTCACCAGTACCATTAATTTCTTAAAACCCAAGATCCCAACGCCTATGAATCTACAAAGAGCAAAAAATTGAAAATTAAGCTTAGAAGAACAAATACATTTTATATATTATTGCTAGTGATCAGATGGAACTAAAAACCGATAGAAATTCTACACATGATACAAATTGATTTCATGTAAGGTGGTAATGGAATCGTACCAAACCATAATCAACTAGTTCTCGATTTTGAATATCGTGACCATCCAATAAATTTTAACTCATAATTTTTGTTGAATATTCTTTTTTTATTTGGGTGTTTACGAAATAAAATACTTACATGGACAATTTTATTTTGTTATGAACCTTAAATTGAGTTATATGATGTGGAAATTACATAATTACATGGGTTTAAAGTTTAGAATTCAAAAATCAGGGGTCAAACTTTATTTTTCAAAAATCAGGTAATATATAAAAATCATAACCCTAATTTTTCACACACACACACACACACACACTCTCTCTTTCTCTCTCTCTCTCTCTCTCTCTCTCCCAAGCTGTTGTCGGCTGCTACTTGTAGCAGCGGCTGCCAGCCACCTTGTGGTGTGGCGGATTGGTGGTTGGCTATTTATGTTTGCTGTTGTTGGTGGCGGATCTATTGTTGGTGGTTGGCTGTTGGTGGCGACGGCGGATTTGTGAACCAATTACTCAATTGTGACCTAAAAATTTAATAATACGTGACCCAAAAATAATCTGTAACCAACTAAACATGTAGACATGGTAAGCCCAAGAAGAAATCAGATATTCAGAGGCAACATGGTATAATTGAAAAAAAAAAGAAAAAAAAGGGTAGAAGTCGCTGCCCCCTCGTGGGGGGTTCGAAGGCAGCACCCCTAACGAGGATCGACATGTGCGGACACAGAGTGTGTAGTGAAGTGTGCGGACAGTGCACCTCTCCGTGGTGGACGGAGTGCACTCTCCGTGTACTTCGTGGTGCATGGAGAGTGTATACGGTTGTACCGTTGAAAACCATCAAGAATTTTAGAAAGAAAAAGAAAACCTTCGTGGTTGTGGAGAGTGTCTCCGCGCACCATGGAGTGACATGGCTCCATGTCTCCGTGACACGTCTCCGGATTTATTTATTTATTTTTTCGATAGTTTTCAATGGTTCCACTTTAATAAAATATCAAAATAATCCAAAAACCCATATTGAAATAATTTTTTTAATTTAAAATTCTTTTTAAATATTTTTTTTATGATAAAATTTTAATTTTACACTTACTGTATTTGAGCTCGCCGATTTTGTACTAAACTTCCATAATGGTAGTAAATACCGCATTTGACCTCACCGTATTTGCACTCATTGTTATATAAGATAATAAGGTTATGTGCAAGACATATGGTTATGTGCAAGATATATGATCATTTAATAGGAAAAATCTCATTTTCACTCAATTGAAGAATATCATTGAATAATTTAGATTTTTGTTAATAAATGTCATATAGTTAAGTGTTAAATATCGACTTTTTCAAAAAAAAATTCACTGTATTTGCACTCACCGTATTTGCTTTTACGGTTTTGCACCTAAGATACCGTATTTGTACCATAAATCATATTTACACTTACTGTATTTGAGCTCACTGTATTCGCGCTTACCGATTTTGCACTAAACTATCGTAATTGCTGTACATACCGTATTTGCACTCACCGTATCTACACTTACTAGTTTTGCACATAAGACATCGTATTTTCACCATAAACCGGTATTTACACTTACCATATTTGAGCTAACCGTATACACGCTTACCATTTTGCACCAATTCTACCATGATGTCTATGAATATCTAATTTCTTCTTGGGCAAGCCATCGTCTACTATACATATACCCACAATTGTTGACTTTACATCTCTACTTTGATCCTGAAGGAGGCCAAAAGGCAAACGGCGACTTCTTCTACACTTGCCCATAATCAAATCCAAATTTGCTACGTCAATTTCCTACCGACTGTCAGGATCTTTTGTACAAAAAATCTCTTCGTTGAGCTTAAAAAAGCACTACCGACTGCTAGGATTTTTGTCCAAAAAAAATCCCTTCGTTGAGCTCACAAAAGCAATTGAAACTGCACAAAAAAATATAATCCTTCTTATAACCGTTGGTACAAAATTGACAAATATGTTACAGTTTTCAACTTCTCATACACCTTCTCTGCTTCAGCTTACAACAACTAATTCATCTATCGATCTTCGAATTCCCCAATGCAAATATAAGAACACTGCAAGGATTTTCACATCCGTGCTGCACTCAAGAAATCAGTTTAAATCGAAAATAGGCCTTCTGGGTTGTAAGAGCTATTACAAAACTGCAAAATAAATTACATTCTAGTGTGGAAGTTTTCGAATAGACATCATAAGGTATGTGTATTCCATATTCCCAAAATACATTCAAAAGAAATTTCGTTTAAACCATGAAAGTTGCTTGCGATTTTCATTTATTTCTATTAGTTTTTCATATATACAAATAGGTTAAATATGTTAATATATTACATAAGGGTCTTATTTCCACTTACAAACATCTAATAGCTTTCTTCAATTTCTGTTGGTTGTTTTTAGCCTCAACTATTTCAACACTTCGCATATTGTTACCATAGATGTTTCGAATACATGTTGCGATGGAATTACTGCTCTTTTAAACTTCGAAACAATGTCGAATCACCAACAACAAACCCAAAGGCAAACAGAACGGCGACAACGGCTTCGCACTGGACGCACTGATCATCGCAAAAGAATAGCTCATCCTATGTCATTTGGACATAATAATTTTGACGCTAATCCTATGTCATCCGGACATAATAATTTCAATCTTGTGCGAATGCAATATCCTACGATGAATCATGATTTGCAAGATGCCAAGACTTTTACCAAGAATCCATTTTGTACTTCTGAAAAGTAATCAATTTTCAATTCCATTTAAAAGAACTCAATTTTTAATTAGGCCACGTTTTGCAATGACCATAAACAAAGTACAATGTCAAACACTTGAATTTGTTGGTTTGTACCTACTTGAACCAGTTTTCTTCATGGTCAACTTTTCGTAGCATTGTCACGAGCTAAAACAAGCAAATGTTTAAAAGTTCTACTCAAACTATCAAACACTGAAAATATACACTTTAGATGTACTAAAAATGTTGTGTACAAAGAAATTCTTTTATTGATACATATTTAGAACTATAAATGTTTTTTAAGTCTTTTTTCCACACCTCTTATCAACTATTGTGACATAAATGTTGTACAAATTTATTTCTATGACATTTCACATATTATTAAACAGTTGACATATACTGGTATAATTTTTGTACTTTTTCCTCCTACGTTTATTTTTATACACGTCTTCATTCAGATTTTTTTCTAATTGTTACTTAATGGTGTATAGATTGTGTTCTGTTGAAATTATTGGTGTGCCTATTTTATAAATTATAACAACTAAATTGTGAGTATAACAGAATGTTTATCACAATAGTGCTAGCTCTATCTATTCTCTCTTCCATCAGGACAAATCTTTGTTTTAAAATGATTTTCTTTTAGTTCCTTTGTGTTAGGTGTTCATTACATGGGCTATTTGTAAATCTTTTTCTACAATGAATATGTTTTAGCCTATCATAGCATTTCAGTATGAAGCACCAAAAAAATTATCAAATAATATATCATATGTAAATTTATTTTCTTAAGTAAAGTTCATTTTTCTAAGTTCATTAACATAACCTTTAAAAAAAGAGAACCCCTGCATTGCACGGGCCAAAACTAATATAAAAAGAGGCATGAATATTTATAAGCATGAGCCAAACATAGATGGTGATGATGATGATGATGATGATGATGATGATTATTACTTGGCCAGCTGTTCCTCGCCTATAGAATGATAGGTAGAGATTTATCATTGTTCTCTAGTTTCCTCTAAAATTGTTACATATGCTTTCTAATAACTGTCCTTCTAAAATATAGAATTGTTCAATAAGATAAATATATTAATCATTATATTTTAAGCCCATTCGATAGGGATTAAAATCTAATTAAAATAAAAAATATAATCGTTATTGGGTCCCACTCGTCTAATAAAATTTAACAATAACGATTAATTTTTCAATTTTAATCTCTACCGAATGGGCCCTAAATAATATTACTCTTATTTTTTTATTCAAAAGCAAGAAACGTAAATTTTGAAATATATAGCGTCAAACTGCAAATTAAAGATCTTTACTTCATCCAAAAATATACATCTTGAATAGTACAAATAATTTCCATGAATATTGAACTGGTATAATCACAATGGAATTCATAGTTGCGAAAAAAATCGAGAAGTTTCATTATAAATAAAATGTGGTGCATGTAACAAAAAAATGTGGGGTGAATATAATATTTCGATAAATGATCTTCTCCTATTTGGCTCAATTAAATTAAAATTCATTTTTTCTCTTTTATTATCAATCACACATTTTTCAATAAAATAATATTACAAGTAAATTAAAAAAAAAAAAAATCTTCATTTTTAATCACACGTTCTCCAAAAAATTACTATTCCCTCATTATAATTTGGAAAATGGAGTCCAAACAAGGGCTAAGAGTTACACATAGTATTTCCCATAATAGTGTCCATAATGAACAATAATGTTATGTGTTATATACCCATAGCACAATCCAAGCAACTCACATAACACATCACTTAGCTCTCGTTTGAGCTCCATTTTTTTATAAAACACATTTTTCCAAAACTAATTTTTAATCACACATTCTTTCATAAAATAATGTTATCAGTAGATCTAATTTTTTTTTAACCACATATTTTCTAAAAATCACTATTCCAAAATAATTTTTTTCTAAAAAACTCAGTTTAATTGAGCCCAAACAGGGGCTTAATTGACGAATAAATTTATGATAGGTGCATAAACTAAATGATCCACAAATTAATAGATATGTTATGTTATCATTGCTTAGCATAACACGATGTTTAGGAAATCAATTTTCAACTATCCAATACTAAAAGGAAAGAAAACGACAAGGTTTCAATAAAAATGAGAGAGAGAACGGGAAGGAAAACAATTTTCCCTAATTAACTTTAGGATAACATATTACCTTCCAATTAATATTTTTAGAGCATGTTTGGTAGAGAGTAAAATTGGATTAAAATTGAAAAATTAGTAGTTATCGTTGACTTTAATTAGACGAATGAAATACAATAATTACTATATTTTGAATTTTAATTCTTAATCTTTTATATTATTAGGAATTTGTATAGAGGGAGATTCCACGATTCTAGTGCTTTGGTCTTTGTGATTTCAAGTCCCGAGGCCAACTAATAATCACATAAGAGGAAGAGAAAGGGACAGTCCATCAACCGAGCAGTACATTTAAAAAAAATAAAATTAATATGTTTGAGAATTAACTTCAATAATTAATTCTTTACTCTTGATTTTCCCATTATTAATTATTTTTAATCAAGATTTTTTAATTGTGTGTTCAAACTTGATAGGTCAACTTTAAACTTGAATAAAAAATCTTAACCACTGGATTAATTTCTCTTTTTGAATTGCATTCCCACCTGGCAAAAGACTTGAATCCATGAGAGCAAAGTCATACTCTAGTCGAAAGTCGAAACTATGTGTATGCTTGGGTCCCATTTTTTAAAAGAATAATTCTTGGTGTATAAAATGGGGTACAAAACAGACGGTCCTCTAGCGCCCCCCAATAGGAGGCCGCCATTTGACAATTTTGGACACCCTTTTGTAACTCGTTTTGTACCTATAGCACAACCCTTTTTTAAAATATATATTTCCAAATTCATTTTTACTCACTCACAATTTTATCAATATTTCAATTATACATTTCCCCATATTTTATTAAAATTTACTAAGCCTCTGTTTGATACATATTTTTTTTTAAAAAAAATTCATTCTTTCAACTACATATTCTTCAATGAAATAACACGTAAATTCAAAAAATCTCATTATTTTTTAACCACATATTTTTCATCATATCACATCATAAAATGCATTTTCTTCTTCATAATGTGCATCAAACACACCCTAAAAATACCATTTTAGTCCACAATTCTTGTTGCTAGTACGTACTTTATGCATAATATGTTCTGACAAATGTAAACGAGAAACTATGGACTGGACTCTATTTTTAATATTTGTAGATAATTAAACTATTTTGTAATCTATAATTCATTTTCTAAAGTTAAATAAGTCAAAAGTCAAGAACTGCTTCTTTGAAGTTTACAAAATAATAGCTTTTATAAAGACCATTTTAAAGCAATCTATTTGTTAGGGTTACACATTAAAAATGTTTGTGACACATTAGACGTATTTATTGGCATGACGAGCTTGTGGGACTTGCAAAGGAAAAAGGCTATGTTGACGGATCACGTCCGGTCTAAGAGCAATTCTAATGTGTGCATCAAAACGCCATTTTGCACCAAGTTTTGGTGCAAAGTCATTTCAATGTGCAACAAATTTTGCACCATTTTGGTGCAAAATGGTGCAAATAAAATAGTGTCCATTTTTGTTATACATTTTTAATGCAATAAATTATTATTATTTTTTTTTAGCATTTGTAATAAATTTTAATAATGTAATCAACAATACTTAACGTAATTCATTAAAACAAGAATACTCAAACAATTTAGGAGAGTAACAAACACAATTATTTAATGACATGATTTAATATTTTCTTACTTATAGTGTTTCTATTAATCGTAATATATTTTTTAAAATTTTGATGAATTTAATATTTTACACCTAATTTAACGTTATTATTTATTTAATAATTTAAGCAGTAGTAAAATAAATAAATTAATAAATTGTTAATAATAAATAAAATGAAAATAATAATTAAGAATTGTTCATTTGGTGTAAATTATAGTGTAATGTTGTTGGGGTGATTTTTATTTTGGTGCAAAATTCATCTCAATTTTTTTGCATGTATGGTATAAATTAACCAAATGAAAATGCATTACTCTGTGTAAGCAGGGGCGAATCCAGGATTTTAAATCAGCACGGGCAAGCGTTGGCTGTCTTGTCGGTCGCAATAAAATATTAAGAGCCCGTTTGGTTAGGGGTGTCCAAAAGTCCCGAACCGAACCGAATCGGACCGGATCGGATAGAGTCGAACTGAACCGAACGTAGCGGTTCTTCACAAGTTTAATACCCGAATCGAGAACCGATGGGTATGGGTCGGTCTCGGGTTTAGACCAAGAATCGAATAACCGAAACTAAATAATTTTTTTTTATTGAATTAATTAAATTATTTTATTTTTTTCTAAATAAATTAATTAATTAAATCAGATTATTTCATAATTTTAAGTATTGGGCCTCAATTTTTAAATATGGTTCACCGGCATTTTAATATTAATATCTACTTTTTGGTATTTGTATGCATTGAATTAATATTATTCGACAGCTAGTTATTTATATATTTTTGAATTGAACTAC
>CAIGRF010016687.1:9314-22002 GCA_903798235.1 Fraxinus ornus
TAAGATGTCTCATGCTCATTCTTACACCTGACAACTAAAGGCATTTCATTCTTGGTTGACTGGAAACCAAAAGAAAATTTGGGTTTGGAGTTCTTCTTTCCATCACTTGTATCAGTGAAGAAGCTATTTGAATAAATTTGATCATAACTCCAGACCAACAGAAGAACAGTCAAAGTTAAAGGATCTAAAAGTGAGAGGAATTCAAATATGTTTTTGATTTAACCACAGGCTGATTCCTAGAAGACAATAACTCTATACACGATATTCTTGACATACTGAAAGTCAATATGTATGATAAACAACATCCTCAGAGTGCATGTATGTGCTACCTTCCATTTTCTCGTTTTAACCTTTGGTTTTTAATTTGTTTGCTTCCTTCTTTGAACTTTTCAGGTGTATAGTAAAAATGTTGCAAGAACTGACAAGTTCAAAACAGGAGTTGAACAATTTGTTGAGAATAAAGTACTAAACAATTATCACAGTGATATCATATTTGGGCGACTCCCTGTCATGGTGAAGTCAGACTTATGTTGGCTGAAAGGGGTTGAGAAAGGGGATTGCGAATTCGATCATGGAGGTTATTTTATAATCAAGGGTGCTGAGAAGGTGAGAATGCTGTACTGTTTGTCCAGGGAAAAATATTTATGGTTATGATTTTAAAGGTGTCATTATCATTTAGTGACTTACAATCTCTCTTTTATATCTGATTTTCTTTTGAATGTATTATGTATAATAACTTATGATTTAAAATTTGATCCTATGTTTGCGAATGATATAACATGTGTGCAAGCGGGTTATCCTTAAATATTCAACAGGTGAAAGTTTTCAAATTTTAAATTGGGATGAAGTCCAGACTATCAAAGAAGTTTCATTATTAAAGAAAGAATGAATGGAATACTTTAAGGGATGGTATTAATAATATTACCAATCATGTGAGACGGTAGTCTGTGATTAGTGAAAATTTTATCCTTTGGATTGACTTCTTCTGGGGCACATGCTTTGTTCACTTAAACGTCTGGAGGTTTCTGCATACCACTGTAATGTTTTATTTAATTTAAAGATATTCAATGGTTAATTCTTTGGCCAAGCTGTTATATCAAGGTATTCTAACATCTGGTGGGACATTCATGATTCATCAAGCCTATTTTCATTTTACTCCAAGCTTATAACCAATTAGAAGGGGTTCTTTATTCTTCAGTAATACTGGGCTTGTTAGAATGTGATCATTGAAAAATTGATTAATTCCTTTCAACTTTTATTGCAGACCTTCATTGCTCAGGAGCAAACGTGCCTGAAAAGATTGTGGTTGTCCAATGATCCTTTGTGGACAATTGCATATCGATCGTTTCAAAACGTAAAAGAGTTTATATGAAATTAGTTCCAAAAGTCGAGCAGTTCATGGGAGGAGAGAAGTTCATGACAGTGTACTTCTCGGCGACAGAAATTCCCATTTGGATTCTGTTCTTTGCCCTGGGTGCTCAAAATGACCGAGAGATAGTAAATTTGATTGGTTTAGGCACTGAGGATTGTGCTATCATAAATGTACTGCTCGCATCAATACATGATGCTGACAAACAGTTGGAGAGGTTTCGCAGGGGGGACAAGGCCATCCGTCATGTTGAGAAACTCATAAAAAGTTGCCAATTCCCACCTAAAGAATCAATTGAAGAATGCATCAGCAACTACCTGTTCCCCAATCTTAAAAGCTTTCAGCAGAAGGCTCATTTTCTAGCCTATATGATGAAATGTCTCTTAGAAGGCTATACAGGCCGCAGAAAAGATGATAACAGAGATGATTTCAAGAACAAGAGGTTGGAGTTATCTGGTGAATTGCTTGAGAGAGAGCTGAGAGTTCACATTAAACATGCTGAGAGGCGCATGGTCAGGGCTATGCAAAGAGATCTTTACGGAGATCGGGATGTGCAATCAATTGAACACTACATGGATGCCTCAATCATAACTAACGGTTGCGTTTTCAACTGGAGCATGGTCACATCCTTTCAAGAGGATGGAGAGGATCTCTGGCGTGGTGGCATCACTGAGGTGAACAAATCCACTGCAAACAATAGCGAATATGAGGAAAACTCGCCAGCAGGTTTCATACATAGGGAGGGTTGGAGATGCTAGATACCCGTAAGTGATTGGAAGTTAATACTTATCCAGTTTCATGATGTAATTCTGAAAATCTGATTCTATGCATACATCATCTTTGCTGCAACTTTTTTCAACTGATAAGTGTTCATCCTTTCAATTTTTATCTTAAAGTCTGTCTGTAGTTTCCAAAAGATGAATTATTCAACTCCTATCTATAATAATTGTGGAATACTGATTTTAGAGTTCGTATTATATTTTGTTCAGGTGTAGGTATGCATCTGTTCTGGGAACAAACCTTTTGAAGGATGTAGCGTCGAATTTTCCAAATTTATATTGTTTAAATAGATATGTAAAATACAAACTGAAAAGAATTATGTGTCTCCGTTATTCGGTGTCCGAATTATTCAGCGACAAACACACTGGTGTCGTCGGAGACACCATATGTGTGTCTCCGAATAATTCGGAGACACGGAGACATTCGATGTCTCTGAATAATTCGGAGAAACACACATGGTGTCTCCGAATTATTCGGTGACCCAGTGTCTCCGAATTATTTGGACAAACACACACGGTGTCTCCGAATTATTCGGAGACACGGAAACACCGTATGTTTCGGCGACACAGACACGGTTCTCTGAATAATTCGGAGACACGGTCCGTAGAATTCGGAGATCGTGTCACAGCAGAAACTCACATTTGTCGACTCGGAGACACGGAGACACCGTGTGTTTCGGTGACACGGACATGGTGTCTCCGAATAATTCGGAGACACTATCCGTAGAATTCGGAGACTGTGTCACAGCAGAAACTCACATTTGTCTGACATGGTGTCTCCGAATTATTCGGGCACACGGACACGGTGTCTCCGAATTATTCGGTGACATCGTGTGTGTCTCCGAATTATTCGGAGACACCGTGTCCGTGTCACTGTTTGCTCAAAGATATTTCCACACATTCTTCTATATCCTCAATGACAATTTCATGGCTTCTTCTACATACAGTAACTTAATGAACTGAACATCATTTTCAAAAATTCAAGTTCTTTTCACATTAATTTTTTTAAACTGTTTCCTGGAACGGAGGCAGGCACATCTTTGTAGAATGGAGGCATGTGTGCTTCCGTTGAGACACGGATGATGAAGGTATCATGTTTTTGCTGTGTCCACGTTTTGGAAAGGCATCTGACCCAACACTTATTTTTCTGGCAAAATACTCCAAGATAACTAACCAATGTCATACCAATACAAAATATTCCAAGATAACTAACTGATGTTATGCCAAAGAATAAATACTTAATGTCATACCCAATACAAAATACTCCAATATAAAAGGCTATTTTTACTACAAAAACATTATTCTATATATTCTTCTCCATCAATTACTAATACAAAAGCATCATTCTTTATATTTTTCTCTATCTCTATCAACAGTAGCAAAACAATTAACAGTAGCAAAACGAAAATATTTTACAAGAGGTAGAGAAATATTTTTTCACTGATGCTATTTGAATGATGGTGCAAAATAGACAAAACGTAGTATAGATGGAGATTTTTTGTTGTAGCATTGATGATTACTCCAGCTTTCCTTTGTCTCGAAGATCAACATTTTCTGAATTGAAGGTATCATTTTTTGACTCAGCATCTATAGAGAAAGCCTTTCCTTCAGTTGAAGTCTTGTACAACAATCGTTTTGCTGATGGTGGTGAAATGTCATGAATGTCAGAAGGACTGTCAGTCATGAGATATGGAAAATCCTTGTCTTTGTTACTGGATTGTTCTGTTTCATCATCTATGGCAGAGGATGTGTCTTTCTTACTTGGTTCTTCTGTTTCATCACCTATAGCTGAGGATGGATGGAGGACAAACACAACTTCATACTTATATTCAGCAGCATTTGGCTCTAGTTGTGTCACCTTCACATAGAATATGTGTTCTTCAGAATGTGCAAGTTCTTCTATGTTGACATCATTTCCCTGATAATATTATTTTGTTATTAAGAAGAATAAGTAAGCTATGAGATAGAGAAGAATGATATATGTCTTACCAGTCTTGAAGTATGCATTAAACTTTCAGCATCAGATTTTAATAGTATCTCAGCGGGATTACCAATTGCACTTGCAATTAACATTCCAGTTGTATCCTCTAAATGCACATTAGTAGTTGCCCTGTAATAATAGAAATCAAATTTATTATATTCAAAACATTTCTTAATCATAAGAAAATATGACATATATTGGTGAGAAATCTATTTAGTATTACCTAGGCACAGCTTTTGAAGAAGGGTACTTGCAGTAAATACAAGCAAAACTTTCACCGAATTCTGCATGACTGACCTTATTACAATTAATACAAGACATATACCAGAAACTTTGATTTCTTGCTACAATGCTTGCTTTGGCTTTGATCCAGAAATATTTCCTCTGTAAAAATATTGGTAGTTAACACCGAATGAAAGTACAAAAATAAATAGTATTTATATAATTCCAAAAACTTACCCCTAATAATCTGCCTTTCATATTCTGTATCTCAGTAAATTTTTTATGTGGTGGAACAGACAATTTTGTTGGTGTCACTGGAAGAGATTTCTCCAATGTAAACTCATTTAACTCTTCAATATGCGCTTCCACCCTTACATTATATGATTTGAAAATTCAACATAATTCATAACATATAAATAATGTAAAGTATAGATAATAGTTTTACCATCCTCGAAACTCTGCAACTTTCTCAAATGCAGCATCTATGAAGAATGTGCTATTTATTTTCGTTGACAGTGTCAAGCCTGCATTATTGTATATAAATTAACATACATTTTAATTAATAAAAAAATAATTGGATGATTGTAGGCATTACCATTGAAAGATGAAACTTTAAGACGGTTTGCCAAGATGATGGGTTTTTTTTTTTCAATTTTTTCTGCAAGCAGAATACATTCTTTGTCCATATAGCTGTCCCACATAGTCAAAATGATTGTATTGAAGGTTTTATCAATCAGCACAACATCCTGAACATAAGTTTGGTTTCCATATCGGGTTTGGATAAGTCGTTTTGGCTTCATGTCAATAGCTACTGCAAGGATGCCTAAATAGTATATGTATAATAATAATAGAATGAAAGTTAGGAAAAGTAAAACAAAGAATTTATGAATGAATTAAAAGAAAAATATAAAGTTTAAAAAGCTATGATTAACTATAATAGGAAACAAGTTAATACATAATAAAACAAAGAATATATGAATAATTTGATAGAGAAATCTAAGCTATAAATGGAGAGAAAACTGGGGATTAGAAGAATTACTTATGTCATTGTTGGAATCCATGTATTTTCCAAGTTGATCAAAAGCAGTGAAGATGTACGTAGAAAAGAGAAACTCCATATTATTCTCATTCACTTCTTTGATTCGAGTTTTTCCAGTGATTGTCCATTGAAAGTCACCGTTTAAAACTTTATACTCAGGTTTTGTATCTTTCACAATAGCATTTGAAATGATGTATGTCTTGCTCAATAGAAGCTCATCTTCAAACGCAGTGATATTTCCATCATATAATGTTGTATGTACCTTATTTCCCTACATATTATAAGAAATATAAAATTATAGTAATATATCAGTTGATATTCAAAGATTTTATGGAAAATGTTGTGAAGGTATTTCCCCGAAAATCCATGAGCACCATGTTTTGATATTTATTATTACTGTTTCTTGCTTGTTTCGGAGACATTTTCTCGGCAACAATTATCTTCACTTGCCAATTCCTTTCGGTAGGAGTGATTTCTAGAATAAATTTATAATTTGTTGCCATCTTCTTCAGTACAGTCAATGTTTAATCTTCATGAAAAAGATAGTATTATTACTGATATAAAAAAATGAAGAAATAGGCAATTGTTGAAAAGAAAAACATACCTTGTTTATAAACGAGATGCAGAGAGGAGAAATGCAGAGGTATCTATGAAGTAAGTATATATATGTATATATATATAGTAGTGTGATGTCTATAGATATTATGCAGAGATTTTTATGATAAGATAAGATAAGTAATCAATCGGTACTTTTTCCTGAAAAAAAGGATAAATAGCTATTTTTTTCATGGGAAATTGAAAAATGCATATACAGGTGGAAAAATAGGAATGGTTAAAGTTTATCTTCTACTCGTAATGAAAAATTTCAAGCTATTAAACTGACGGTCAATTTTTGGTTTTGAATCTTGAAGTAATATTTTTGGCCGACAAATTCTCTGCTGTTAAATCCTTTGCTTCACAAATTGTCTATATACAATGATAAATAAGCAAATGAGATAACTCATCAATTATAACTTAAGAAAAATACTTATCTTTTCTTATGCTATGCTACAAATGTTAAATTGTTAAGTAAAAGATATAAATTTTGAATAATTGATTAAAAGAATATCAAGACAAATAGAAGTTTTTGGTGATTAAATTTTAGGAAAAAAATATTTAGACATAATAAATAAGTTAAAGATAACTATCTTATACTTTATTTTTTTTACTCTTTTAGGAAAAAACTTGAAGAACTTATATAAAATAGCAATGCTTACATATTCAGCTGACATGCTGTTGTGATTCCTACTATTTTTAATGAGACAAATATGATAGGCAAAGGAAGCAGTTAGGAGATAAAATGGTGTGATCTTCATTTTTTACAGTAGGAATTGGTATCATGGTATAAACTTTTGGCATGGAAGCTATATTTGCTTGTTTTTGCACTGTAAGAGTTACTAATAAATAGTGCAATGGCAAAATGAAAAAGTATTTTTGTTTTGAGAATTTATCTTTAATTCAAAGAAATACTGGGTAAACATTCTTTTTGCAATGTAGTAGCCTAGTGAATGGTGCAATGGCAAAGGAGAAAATATTTTTGTTTGAGAATTCATCTTAAATTCGAAAAAATTCAGGGTAAACATTGTATAGCATGTTTAATTTATAACAGTTAATTTATATTAAGAAATAAACTTTTTTTTTTCAATTAACTCAAGTTCCTATTCCTACATTTCCAAATTCAATATTTGAATAATAGCGTTTAATATAAGTATACTAATTTGGTAAAAACAGAAGTAGAGGCTAAGTATTTAATATCCTAAAAACTAACATCTTTGTAAAGATAATTTAATTTTAGACAATTTTGAAATAATTTTTAAAATAGAAACTCATATATCAGACTAAAAATAACGTCAATATCTAATTTATCTTAGCATTTCTATTTGAAATAAAACCTTTTACAGGTAATAACAGTAAAAAAAGATGATGAAGTTGGGTTTAACTGTGAAGAAATAACACAGTTGATCATTCAACTACAAAACAAAAGAAAAAAAAGGATTTGGACTTTTCTTCTCTTGTAAAAAAGCTTTGTTTTTATTTTCCATATTTTATGATTATCATAAGGTAATAGTTTTAGTATGTTTTACATATCTATTTTTTCCAATATATTGTTAGCACCAATTGATTAAGATAGACAAACACTAACTATGCTAGGAAATAGATAGCTATACAAAGCAAGAATGAAAAAACAATGAAAACACTATGAAGTAGGAAATCAATTATGTTAGTATAGTTAAAAAAAAATAGGAAGATAAGAATAACGATAGCATTCTTAGTAAAAGCTGATGAAATTTATCATTATTGATCTCTCTTTCAAATTTTGGTATCTAAATAAGATGAAGCAAAGGTAATAAATGTTGTGTAAGATATTTTGTTAGATGCTCAAAGATTGTCAATACCTCTGTGTAAGTAGTAGTAGTATGCAAAAGTATAAATTACCTGAAGATGAGCGCCAGCAAAAAATGCAAGTCTTACTTTTGTAATATTTAAAAAGATCAGACTATGGCGCTCTTCCTCAAGTGTAGCAGCAAGTTGATTGATCTCTTTTTCCGAGTGAGAAGGATCATAAATCTTTGAAAGCACAACGTCTTTAGAGTTTTCATTCTGCAAGAATTATTTCAGAATTAATAAGAGATAGTAGATCAAATATTTGATAATATGTTTTAGAAAACAGTTATCCAAAGCCAGTAAATTGGTTTTACACCTTCAAGGAAAGCCAACAAGGGGATTGAGGTAAAAATAACATAAAGGGAAACTGAAGAACGGTTGGCAATTCAGATAATCAAGGCATCTATTGCCGTGTTTCAAAATGCTTATCCATTTAAATAACAAAAAAATTACAAACAAAATAAGATATTTATATCTTATTCCTGCCTCCACGAAATGATGCAAAATAGCATATAGAAACAAGTCATTTACTGGCTAAGACTAATTAACCAATTAGCCTTCGTTTAATTGTTTATTTGTGTCTCTGCAATAAACTATTCCAAAGCAAAGAAATAAAACCGTTACTGTGACAAGGTTTATTGGGTCTAAAAATATGGGGAAGTTGATAACCAAGTAACTCCATGTAATGGGGTGAGCATAAACCAACAAGTACAACATACGTACATACAGAAAAAAAGAAATCAATTGAAGTAAGCTCAATCTTTACTAACAACAATGACAGATGTTGTTCCATCTCCTATTTCCTCATCCTGAGTTCGACTTAGTTCAATCATTGGCTACCACAGCATCAAGGAAAAAATGCATATATATATATATATATCAAAAGGCAATCAAGAAAGAGAGTAAAAGTAAAGTGTTAAATATTATATTTGGAGAAAACATAACATAAATCAATTACAGACACATGTCAATAGAAATCAGAATGTTTTGAACAGACTCCTTAAAAACTCATCGGAGAAGTAAAAAGCTGACTGGCAAAAGAAGTAAGATGCTATAAAAGCTGGCTAATGGCTTCCGAACCTTATATGAAAATTTAATTTGAACTAGGAAAAAAAGAAAATAACTTGCACTGCCATCACCTCTAACATAGAAGTTTTCAGAGATTTTTTGTTCCTTGCTTGAGAACCTTTCCTGTGATACAACATTAGGACATGAGGGTAAGATTTATTGCAAAAAACACATTGTATATTTATTGAGTAAAACACATTTGTTGTCCAAAAAATAATATATAAATATTAAATTAAAATCTCGTATTCAGCCATAAAAAAATTAGAGTAAATAGAGTAAAATAAATCCATAGAATAATAATCGGCCAGCCATATACATAAACTCAAATCTAAAGGTAAACACATATTCTCTTCTTGTTGTAAATAGCTTCACCATGAAGCATATTCTCAGAAAATGAAAATCCGAAAGAAAACAACTTTGTTACAAAATATACTCGTTTTGCTAATGAATAAACCAACAACATTACATAAGCACAAACACCCAAACACATATTTTTCCATTTTCTCAGTTTGTCTACATTAATGAATTAAATAAAGAAGTCTAACTTGGCTATAGAAATCTAACTTACATTAGAGGATCCATGGTAAGCCGAATATAAAATAGCATCAAATAATTATGTCTACCTTGTGTGCACAGCAATTTTTTGGTTCCTATTCTGTGGAATGAAATAGAAAAAAATTAAAATCCAGCATTTAGACCTTCATGCGAAGCAAGCAAATATCTTATGTTTCGTTATATTAGTCTTTGACAGTTTGATAATATTATCTGTGTTAGAAATCGAAAAACATAAATAACTTATTAACAAGAAGTATCCATAATAAAAACCAAAAGATGCAAGAATGTCAATATCCTTATCTAATGTCATGTTTATTTTCTTCTCCGTAATAGCAATAATTTTAGTAGCAATAACTTCATTTGTAATGGGTTTAACTGCTATGTGGAATAAAGAGGAGTGGGTCAACAAAAATCTCAAGCCATAAGAATGCTGTTTTAGACAGATAGAAAGAATTGGTAGAAGTAATGATGCAAAGCTGACAAAGAAGACAAAAGGAAAACAAGAAGATGAAAGAATTAACCGCCATGATTCAATAAATAGCAATACTTGGTAAGCAAGTCATTTACAAAGTTGAACTTAATTTCATAATTTGAAGCTTCATAACATTCAACAAAAAAGTACATGATTAGTACCTTAGAAGAGAGTAATTCTAAACAATCAATTTTGCATGATGTTGTGCATTTACATTTACAAAGGATATTGCCTGTTTGAGCTCATCTATTTGTTTGGTAAGGTGTATTTCGTTTTTCACTTTCTTTTTTTTGATAGGCTTGACTGAGCTTAAACGTGGTTAGAAATTCCACTGATGTCTTATCCTAGAAAAACAACCTAAAAACTTAAGATGCCAGGCAGCAAGAAAATAGAGGCAAAAAAGAAAAACCCTGAAGAAAGAGAAAGACCTCTGAATTTTCATTGGGTTTGAGCTCATTCCAGGTGGAGTTGGTTTGTTACCCCACGAGCACTGAAGCCATTTAATAAACATTAACAAGTTTGAGTCAAAAACTATATAGTCCCAAGTAAAATTATCATCAAGACTAAAGACTGAAACAATTACAGGCTTATATTTTCTACACTACTAAATATGGAAGAAAGTTGTGATCTTTTGATCGAAACATATGGGAGAGACGAGAAAAGCACTACAAAGCAGGATAGAAGAAAATTTGTTAGGAGATCAGGAACTAACAGTGGAACTCCTAGAACTTTCAGCTGAATTTCCCTCCCCAAGACATTGTTTACTTATTTTTTATTCTAAATAAAGAAATTAGCAGCAGCTGGTCTAAATCTTTTTAATTCATTATGGGTGGTGGATCAGATAGGGCAATTTGCATACAGAGTAGAAATACACTGCATTACCTCTCAATAATACAAACTGAAAACCAATATGTGCAAACTCATTACCAAACTCTGCATTGCTACAATTCTAAAATAAAGAGCTTACCCATACCAATTTGCTCTCAGGAAGGGTAAAAGATTTGAGCATCCTCTCGGTAACATGACTGAAAACCAATATCAGCCCAAGCCAATATCAAATGTTGTGGTCTAGTAAATTCCTAAAATCTGTGGTATGCTACTAACCATCAAAACTTAACCATTTAAAAATTAATGTAAGCCAGTCTAGACCAAAGTCAGCACTACACACAGCAAGATGGAGGCCATAGGCATTTAATATTAAATATCCTTTCAAAGTAAGATCACTATGAAGTATATAGAATTATTAATTAGTCACATTATCAGTGGATGTTTCATTTGAAAATTCTCCTCCAAACTTCTTAACATAGAATAATCTTTCTTTATAAACAAATATCAACATGGCTTATAGTATAAATGCGCGATATTGTCAGCGTATCATTCACATAAGGTGTTTTGCTATTGGTAAAGCAAGAAAGACAACATGGATGCACAGATCGGATACAAACTCAAGAAATGAACAAAGCACATTCAAATCCAAATTAGAATGTACAGCAGAAATGAATCATATATGTCCCATTCAAACCATTTAGTTAATCCTTTTGTAGCTACAATGGTGTCATTATATTGGAGCTTATAAAATAAACTTTGCAGAGCAAAGATATGCTCCCAGAGGACATATCATTCTTACAACACGATGCAAATGGAAGCTTCTTCAATGTTACCCAATTAATGAATTGACAACCGAAACTATTTTAGAAATAATAATCAACCTTTCTAAAATAATGAATATGGTACAAAGTTTGAAGGAAAAAGTTCATGTAACAAGTTGATCCCTGATTCTTAACTCCAATGAAACCTGTTTCCTTCTTTAAGTCATATGTCAAGTAATATTGTTCACAATATAAAGCTTAGAAAGAGGCATGGAAGAAGTGAGACCCCAATCACTTTCTCTTTGACTAAACTGGTGTTCTGTTTCTATTAAATCCAAAAAATAGAGTTGTATATCATGATCAAAACAGTACTTGCATGTTTTATTTAAATGGAGCGTCAGAGATAAACTATGAATTTGATTGACCACAGCCAAGCTAAACTGTGCATATTTAGTCCAACCGTGTGGCAAGGTTGCTAAAATGCCACATCTAAATACATTGGCAAGTGCTTCACACTGTTTCCTTTCGGAAAAATAAGAATTTGCCTGACCAAGACAATAAAGATCAAAAAGCTATCAAGTTGGTCTTGATAATAAGGAATAATATACATTAACAAACCAATGTATTCTTTGTAACACAATACTAAATGGATGAAAAGAAATGTGGAAACAATTACCATTTGTAACCTCCACCAACAAAGACGTTAGAATAGAGCTTCTTCACATTCAAGCGAGAGAAGTTTTCAATTGTTCATGTGAAACGTGACGCTTGTAGCTTGTCACTTGCCTGGTTCTGTATTGCCTCATCATTGTTCATTGATACCACTGGTATATCAGACACAAATTCAAACCCTAAGTCAGTGGCATCAATACAAATAAAAGGAGTTGACATACTCAACATTTATATGCTAAATGTAACCTAGAAAGCAATCAATTAAAACAGTACTTCGTTGGTACGAATTGGACATTTAATAACATAGAGACAGATTTAGGTACCATGGAGCAAAAGCAAAGGGAAAGTAAAAGAAATCGTTAAAAATAAGCATGAAGCAACAGAAAACATAAACCAATATAAACAATTATAGTTTTTTTCCTTAATGGTATTGGTGCTATATAATCTTCCCTATTGACATGAAAAGATTGTACTACACTAATTTGACCTTGACATAAGTGACAATGGAAGCCATGTTC
>CAIGRF010016687.1:48784-63082 GCA_903798235.1 Fraxinus ornus
ATTATATCAAATTTGACTTATATTTAACGAATTGTGTTTATTTGATTGATTATTAGTTATATATTTTTCTTTTCGATTACTTGAATTGATTCTTTGTATAAAATACGTTATAATATTTTTAAACGTAAATATGCATTTTTTTTGCGATAAAACAAAACATTAATAAAATGACTCTTCGAAATCAAATGGATGAAAATGATTAACAAAATATTAATGAAGAAATATTTTTTAAATGTAAATCTGCATGTCTCGAGTCAAGTATGAATCATTCAAAAATCAAGAAAAAATTATTCGATTTGTACAGGGTTTAATTGTGCATTTGTGCCCTCTAACTTAAAATGTCTGCGTTCGCCCTTGACCGCACTAACACTATCAAATCGTTGTCTTCAATCAAATTCTTGTCTTTTTCTGCCAAGCATGTAAAATGGGTGGATTTTCACATTGATATGCCCCAAACGGAGAAAAAGTAATTAATCATCATGAGAAGATTGAAACTTTAAGACAAATATATGCCTTTCTAAAGGGTAATTAAAAGTTTATCATGAGAAACACGAAACATAAACTTCATCCATCACATCCTCCTTTCTCTTCTTGCTTTCCACGTATTTATTTGTCATGGGTTCTCAGTCGAAAGGACTGATTTTTTATTTTTTTCATTTAATTTACATTAATCATTTTTTGCACTTTTAAGTTTTATATGCGTTCACACCATTAATAGTTCATAGAATATTTGTGTTTAATAATTTTATTATTTTTGTTTCTTTATGTTAATTGCAGGAATCTTTCCAGAAACTTCAACATTTTTTGACATTTGAATTAATAGTTAGAGCCATAATTGTTAAAGTTTACAATCATGAAATTATTTTTTAATAAAAAGTTGATAGTTGCAAAATATTACAATTTTCAGTCTTCTTTTAATAGTATAGAAAATGAAACAATTTTTAAAATAAAAATCCTACTATTCCAAAAACATGAAAAATATTATAATTAAACGCTTTTAGATAAAAAAGATGATTCAACGTGAGTTTATCGAGTTGTTCTTCTACAAAAAGCAAAAATAAAAAATAAACCTACCAAATCGACCTATTAGATTACTTTTCTCCTGAAGCGTTTGCCATCACCAACACAAGACGAGGCCTTCATCTTCATGTCCTCTGATCCTCGATTCAAATATAGGTGACATTGTGGGACACTAAAATAATTTTTAAGAGGTTGTGCTAGTGTGCTTTTAATAATAATAATAATAAATATGAATAAATTAAGCTTATTTAAGTATAAATATGAATAAATTAACCTTTCCAAACCTTAAAAACTATTTATTTGTATGAGGTTATTTTTCAAGAGGTTGTGCTATTATGCTTTTAATAATAATAAATAAATAGATAAATATGAATAAATTAAGTTTTTTTAAATATAAAAAAATGTATAAGGGAAAAAATGTCATTTACTAAGGTGCTGATCTGCCCACCGACTTTTACTGACACGAACGAGAAGCTCGATGTGGATCGGGTACTTTGTGGAAACACGTGTTCTACTGGGATTCGCGTCGCCACCATTATTTACTTTATACTACCTATTGCACCCTCTCAATTGCACAAAATCACTGACAGATAAATATGAATAAATTAAGTTTTTTTAAATATAAAAAAATGTATAAGGGTAAAAATGTCATTTACTAAGGTGCTGATCTGCCCACCGACTTTTACTGACGCGAACGAGAAGCTCGATGTGGATCGGGTACTTTGTGGAAACACGTGTTCTATTGGGATTCGCGTCGCCACCATTATTTACTTTATACTACCTATTGCACCCTCTCAATTGCACAAAGTCACTGACACCGCCACCAACAAATAGTATTTTGTTTATTTATAAAATAAATTTTAAAGCTATGAAATAGTACAAAAAATTAATTAGCCACCTCAAAAGTTCATAATAATTTCATTTATCTTAAAATATAATTATAATTGTGTACTCGAAAATTAATATCCATTTGAACTTATAGGTTAAACTTAAAGAATGAGATTCTTTTTTCGATCGACCAAACTTTAATCCACAGGTAAAATGTTAAGAGTGAAAAACTCTCATGTAAGGTATGCAATGATTAATTATAATAATCATTTCACTTTGTCAAAGACTCAAAGTTTCTTAGATGAAAAGCAACCGTTATCAACTTGTGTTAATCATATAGAATTACGAATATGAGAAATGAAAGGACATCATTGAAATATCTAACTGGATTCTATTTCTATTTTGATAAAAATCAAGCAAAAGTGCTTCACACAGTCCACAGAAATGGAACAAAACAATCACACACGATGGGGCCCGCACACGGCGGGACCCACTGATTTTCTCTATTCCGGTGAAATTCTGAGGATTTTTTTCTGTACAAATGGGATTCTTGAAAATCAAGAGATCAATTTTACATATTAAAGAAATGGTGATATACCTTTTATGCACTTGAGATAAAATTTGCAGTACAGGTGCTTTCGTTGATTGTTTTCTCAATTTTAACTATTTCTTCAAAGTATAATAACCAATAAGGGTCCGTTTGATTGTAAATGTGGAAAATGTGTGAAAAGAAAATGTTTTACATGGAATTGAATTACCTAGAAATTGTTTACTGAGAATTGTAATTAATTGTGTTTGATTGATATAATTTTCCACCTGAAAAATGTTAAAAGTTTGATATCCGTTTGACTTCATTTTTTATGAAAATTGTCCATCAAAGTGATAATTTTTTCTATCATTAGGTCTAGAATTTGTTCCAATTGCAAAGAAAAAAATTGCATACCGAATATCATTCGTCTGGCTTTGTTTTGCATTGAAATTGTCAATAAAAGTGATTTTTTTTTTTTACTATTGTGTCTAGAATTTTTTTTTTAATTGCCAAAAAAAAAAGGCTGGAAAATCAATTACCACCAAAACAAAAAGAAATTTTTTTTCCACCAAATCCAAGAAAACCAGTGCGTGGGGAGAGAGGGAGGAAAACATTTTCCTGGTAAATTTTTTGCTTTCAAATGGTGCAAAAGGTGAAAAATGGAAAAAAAAAATAAAATTCCAACTTCCAAGGAAAATCTTGGTTATCAAACAGGGCCTAAGATTTAAAATTTTTACTTTCCGTACTTACAACGAATTGATAATTTCAGTTACATTGCATTAATTTAGTGCACTTTTGACAAAGCTTATATTATAATTACAATCAGTCAAACATACTTTTTAATTTATTCAAATATTTCATAGAACCCACGACATGTTATTTACATATTTCTTATGACCCATAATTTACGCACACTTGAAAGCACTTAAAATGACCACTAAACGTTAAGCCTAAAGTCAAGAAATCAAGTAATTTGGATTGATTGTGGATAAAAGAACTTCCTATATTATACTATCCAAGACTTGACGATGAATTGACTTGATTATATGAAGATTTGGGATGATTTATTCGATACTCCATCAATGCATAAATGGATTTGGTTTTGAGTGTGATAACAGCCTCTTAATGTTTTGATTGTAAACCAAATAAAATTATAATCAATGCATTAACAATCAAGAATGGACAATGACCATAGCAAAGGCTCTTCTGGTGCACAGAAAGAAATAAAATCATGGTTGTCAGATTCGATCCGGACATTGACCCGGACAATGTAACGGGTCAATGAGTTAGTAATCAATGACTCGGTAGTTCAACCGTCGGGTCATTGCATAAAAACCTATAAAAAAAAAATATAAAGTATAAATTTTTTTAGGGGCAAGATTAAAATTTTTAATTTATTTTTCACTAATTATTCATGTTTATAAAATAAAGTTTAATATTGGACCAAAATTTTTTAAAAGAATATTTTTATAGAAGTTATAAATGATTCATTAGTTAAAAATAAGTTATTGCACACAAGTAATACTAAAGTACTTGATTCAAGTGGTGAGGAACTCTTTGTTGTTTTTAGAGGTTCAATGTTCAATTATTTTGGACCCAAAAATTTTGTAAAAGAATTTCAAAAATCTAATCAAACCGGTCAATCGGACCGGGTAAGTAACCGGTTAACTCGATCAAAATCCGATTTTGATCGAGTCAAGTGCATTGTTATCAATTTAATCTGTCTGACCAGATTTTTATAACTATGAATAAAACTGTAATGAAAAGTTGAGGCTATTTTAGGAAATCAATAAAACATGTCGGCCAATTATTTATGGTTCATTAATCTGATTGTTCATGACCTCAGAAAGGGAATGAACCGAAAAACTTTATAAAAGAACATAAAACTCAAATACAAAATGATAACCTTTTTACTTAAAAAAATACAAACTTCTGCACGATTTCAGTTCACACAGTACTATAGTATACGCTGAACGCGTGCAACTATATATTACATATCTCAAGAAATAAAGTTGCGTGGCTGAGATTTGGCAAAGCTGGCATATGGAAATGGCCACCCCCTTTCGGGCTCTTCTTCTCCTCTTCACTCTTTCAGGTTCTTGTTATGTTCTTTCAGCCATTTTCAATTTGATTTCAACAAAAAGTTCAGTATTTTTCTATGTTGAACTTTCTCTGCATGTTAGGGGGAATTCTATTTATTTCTTGCTAATGATTTTTAGCTCTGAAAATTTGAAGAATATGAGATGTGGGTTTATGATTTTTGGGATTTTTAAGAAATGGCGAATCCTTTTATTTTTTTAATGTATTTTGTGATGCTGTAATGGGATTTCTTTGTTTTCCTTTTTTGGCTGTTCTGCTAATTTAGGCGGCAGATATATATAATCATGACTATAAATGAAAATTGTCTTAACTTATTAATTATGATACTTTAATATTGAGTTCAAAGGAAAGATTCAAGTAACAGACTCCAAATTTATTAGCAATAATGCATATTTTATTGTTATTTCTTCATTTGTTGCTGGATGAGTGAGAGATGGTTCTACTTTAATTTATTTGATTTCTGTGTTTATTCACCATGTACAGATTTGCACTTCTTTGACTATCATTTCCACTATGTTCAGATTCATTTGGTAGAATTTGCAGCCTCGGAGTTGGAATTAATTATGGCCAGATTGCGAATAATCTCCCCCCGCCATCTCGCGTTGCTTATCTCCTTAGATCTCTCAACATAAGCAGAGTGAAACTTTATGATGCGGATCCAAATGTATTAACTGCATTTGCCAATTCAAATGTGGAATTCATCATTGGGCTCGGGAATGAGTATCTCGAGGAGATGACAGATCCAGTTAATGCTCAAACTTGGATTCAACAGCATGTTCAACCTTACATTTCCCAGACTAAGATCACGTGTATCACTGTTGGTAACGAGATCCTAACAGGCAATGATACTCGGTCAATGTCTTATCTCTTCCCGGCGATGCAGACGATGTATGGGGCGCTTAAAAATCTCGGGCTAAGCAGGGAGGTGTACGTGACAACTGCTCATTCAATTGGAATCTTAGGTAATTCTTTCCCACCTTCCGCGGGTACATTCCGACCAGATCTTGTTGAGTACATCCAGCCTATAGTCAATTTCCATTCACAGACGAACTCACCGTTCCTTATAAACGCATATCNGCTGGCATATGGAAATGGCCACCCCCTTTCGGGCTCTTCTTCTCCTCTTCACTCTTTCAGGTTCTTGTTATGTTCTTTCAGCCATTTTCAATTTGATTTCAACAAAAAGTTCAGTATTTTTCTATGTTGAACTTTCTCTGCATGTTAGGGGGAATTCTATTTATTTCTTGCTAATGATTTTTAGCTCTGAAAATTTGAAGAATATGAGATGTGGGTTTATGATTTTTGGGATTTTTAAGAAATGGCGAATCCTTTTATTTTTTTAATGTATTTTGTGATGCTGTAATGGGATTTCTTTGTTTTCCTTTTTTGGCTGTTCTGCTAATTTAGGCGGCAGATATATATAATCATGACTATAAATGAAAATTGTCTTAACTTATTAATTATGATACTTTAATATTGAGTTCAAAGGAAAGATTCAAGTAACAGACTCCAAATTTATTAGCAATAATGCATATTTTATTGTTATTTCTTCATTTGTTGCTGGATGAGTGAGAGATGGTATTTTTCCGTTTTGCTAGATTTTTCTACTTTAATTTATTTGATTTCTGTGTTTATTCACCATGTACAGATTTGCACTTCTTTGACTATCATTTCCACTATGTTCAGATTCATTTGGTAGAATTTGCAGCCTCGGAGTTGGAATTAATTATGGCCAGATTGCGAATAATCTCCCCCCGCCGTCTCGCGTTGCTTATCTCCTTAGATCTCTCAACATAAGCAGAGTAAAACTTTATGATGCGGATCCAAATGTATTAACTGCATTTGCCAATTCAAATGTGGAATTCATCATTGGGCTCGGGAATGAGTATCTCGAGGAGATGACAGATCCAGTTAATGCTCAAACTTGGATTCAACAGCATGTTCAACCTTACATTTCCCAGACTAAGATCACGTGTATCACTGTTGGTAACGAGATCCTAACAGGCAATGATACTCGGTCAATGTCTTATCTCTTCCCGGCGATGCAGACGATGTATGGGGCGCTTAAAAATCTCGGGCTAAGCAGGGAGGTGTACGTGACAACTGCTCATTCAATTGGAATCTTAGGTAATTCCTTCCCACCTTCCGCGGGTACATTCCGACCAGATCTTGTTGAGTACATCCAGCCTATAGTCAATTTCCATTCACAGACGAACTCACCGTTCCTTATAAACGCATATCCATTTTTTGCGTACAAAGATAATTCTGGTCAGGTTCCACTCGATTACGTTCTTTTCCAGCCTAATCCAGGAACGATGGATCCAATTACCAATTTGAAATATGATAACATGTTATATGCACAAATTGATGCTGTTTACTCAGCAATAAAAGCAATGGGCCATACAGATGTACAAGTTAAAATTTCAGAGACGGGATGGCCATCAAAGGGGGATCCGAATGAGGTAGGGGCAACGCTACAGAATGCAAGATTATATAACAGTAACTTGCTGAGCCGGCTGCAGCAAAACGAAGGTACTCCAGCAAAACCATCAGTGCCAGTCGAAATATATGTTTTTGCACTTTTTAATGAGAATCTAAAACCGGGTCCAGCATCTGAGAGAAATTACGGACTCTATTATCCTGATGGTGCTCCAGTTTATGATATTGGGTTACAAGGCTTGCTTCCACGCATGGCTTATTCAGCATCCTGGAAAAACGTAAGAAAATATTTGAATTTGCACGAGTTTTTGCGCCCTTTTTCTTCTGATTCTAATATGCAGTAATTATTTTACAAGTTATATGCATGAATTGGTTCATCTGATGTTATCCTTACTCTTATTTTTTTTTCAGGAATTATCTTTCTCTGTTCTTTTTCTTTCCATAGCTTCCTTGATATGTAACTTTATAATCCTACATTGATTGGAAGGGAGTGGGTTGACAAAGGAAAGATGACGAGCGCTAGAATTTCCTCTAACTTTTGTTTCTGTGCTTTCTCGGGGAGATCTTAGCAGTAAGTGGTTCGACAACTCTCACGCTCTTTAATTTTGGCATTATATCTTTAATTTTGGCATTATAATATTTATTCCAACCCGAGACCAACTAAGGCGAGGATAATCAAACTGGCTAAAGGACTTGACGTATTCATGATTTAGCATGGGACTAGAGATGTCCTTTTTCTTCTTATTCATCATCAGGTTAAATCTTTTTTGACAGACCTCATTGGAAACAATCATAATTCCTTTTAACATCATTTATGTTGCTTTTAGAAATGTCACTGTAACAGTCTCTTACCTTTATCTCTACATGATGTAGTCTAAATAAATCTCATAGTGAGAAAGAATTCCTATCTTCTTCAAGACAAAAGTCCATAATGGCTTCTGTCAGGAAAAAAATATCTTATCTCAGTCGAAAGTTTGGTAATGTGGAATTTTCAATTAACCGCCAAAGTTGAAAACTGGTAATTTCCGCCCCTGTTTTCAAAGACCACTATCTGCAATTTTACTCTGTCTTTATCTCTTTTCTTTTAGCTGCACTAGAGAAAGTGTTGCACCATAGACACTATTAACTACTCCTTGTGTTGGTGGAGGATTTTTTCTTGCGAATTCTCGAGTTGTAGCATCAGTCTGATGCTCGAATGGTCGATTGTGGCCTTCAACATCATGGAGCCCATTGTTTTACCTTTGCATCTGCAAGTCTTAAATAGGATAAGATTTATAGGTAGACGAACCTAATTTGATAAATCCATATAACGACGGCTAACTACTACCAGCACCAGCATTTGACATTATAACCAAGGGTTCTGATTTGCCTGATCTATTATATCTGTAGACCATTATTGAACAGGAAAAACCAAAATTACCGCCATGATGTATTCATTTGAACATAGTTTAGTCTATTCTTCAACTTTAGACTAATCATGGTGTGGAATTTTGGGAAAAACGGCTGCTAAAAATACACCAGATTTTGTCTTGTTAGGTAGTCTTTAACTTTTAAACTTGGTCCTGTACCTGCCCGACAACACACATCATAGGTGGATGGGGAGAGGTTTTTGGCATTATTTTAATCATGTGGGGCCACCCCTTGAGAGATAACTTTTAAATTCTTTTATGAATTCTATGTGAGGAATTCTATACTCAAGGAATTATTCTAACTTTTAATTGTCAAATGAGGATTTTAGCAGCCTTTGTATATTAGAAAACTCTTCTTGTAATTAATATGTTATATTTCTAATTGCAGCTAGTCAAACACGGAAGCTTTCGTTATCACAAATCTACCAATCAATTCACCAGTTGGGAAGAGACTTTTATACAATTTGCTAGTTTATTGATACCAGAAGCATTGTATACTTTAGAAACATTTTGTAGTATAGGTAATTTGTTATTAAAGAAGATCAAAAAGCCGAAAGTGTTTCTAACCATTAAAGTTATTGCCACTCAAAGCTTATAGTCTTTCGACAAGAACTCAAGTCTAAGTTTGAGTCGGTCGGTAGTCTTTGATCCTTGTACTTCAACCATATATGATTAGAAAGGTGTGTTTGAGCCACATTATTTTGGCAGAATGCATTTTGAAATAATAGATTGATGAAAAATGTATAATTGAAAAAAAAGGAAAAGTTATTGATGTGATGAAAAATATTATTTTATTGAAAATTGTGTGATTAAAAATGAGTACAAGAATAAGAATGAAAATTTTAATGTGTATCAAACAGGGACTAAGTATTTTAATAACTCAATTTAAACTTAAAAAAGTTCTGTTGGTTGGTTTATCAATAAAAACATTTATCCATCCAGACGAGTTCTTCACCAGCAAGCAGACAAAGTTGCCTTCGCCCCGTTCTTTCGTGCATGTTTTCACATGAAATTGGCGATGCGTAGTAAATATGCCAATGACTCAAGCTACGTGGAAATGCTTGTAAGAAAACACAAACCTTAAACACCCATGACAGGAAAAAAATAAAAATAGAGTATTCAGACATCGTCGCATTTTTGAGAATCAAAGAAGAATCAACACTGAACAACTGAGAATATCAATCTGTAACACCAGCATAGGCTAATCTTGAAGAAAATGGCTTTTGACAGGTTAAAAAATTCACAATGCATGTGAAGGTAGAAGACTGTAGTGACTATTTATCTAATTTTTTCACATTTTTTCACAATCCTCACATTCTTGACATAAAAAATTGTTCTTTTTCTCGGGTGACTGAACAGTGCCCTGTGTACAAACTTTTTCCTCGCATCAGTAGAAACAAATTCAACTCAATGAAACATATCATGAAATGGTCTACTATTCCGAAACAAGAAAGGGAATGATCATGGTCATGAATGTGTCATAACTTAGCGTCGCTGAACCTGTATAACGTGGATCCTTCTCTTTGAACTTTTCCGTCAAACCCTGAAATTGAAATTATGTGGAGGAATAAATAGAGAATTGAATGACAAGGAAGTCATAACTTAATTTACATATATGGATTAAAGCATTCTTAGTCACGCCACTGGTAGCATTTTAATTTAGGAACCCGTTTTCCAAATTAGGAGAAATGTTAATGCGGCTAATGGAAAATACGACGTCACATGGAAAACCAGTCAATGCACAGTATTTATCGTCCAGCAAAACAAAAGAGTCTTGTTGGACAGAGTTCTTTTGCAAGGGAAAAAAAAAATGTTCCATTAACCACACCAAGACACAGTATTGCTTATTAGATAAAAACAGTACACTAATAGATTTCCCATGTTACATCATATTTTCAATTAGTCAGATAAGTATTTTCTTTATTTCAACAAATAGAAGTCGACAGAGTGCCTAAAACAAAAGTGAAAGTAAACAATTAATTTGAAAAAATGTTCGGTGACCAAAGCAGAACAACATTATAGGGTGACTAAAAATGATTTTAATTGCACGTGTTGCCATATGGCAATCAGAAATTGATAAAGAATTCAACATATTGGCATTGTTACTTACCTTCACAATCATCCCACATCTGCATCCAAGAACAAAATCACCTTAAGAATATAGCCAGGGTAAGGGTCCAAGAGCAATTGTATGTGATTATAATTAGAAAAAGGAAGCCTTACTCGACGAAACTGTCAAAACTCAGCTCCACCCTCTGGGAATTGCCATTGTTGTATCTGGAAATCAAAACTTGGAGAACGGAAGGTGGTAATGCATACCCAAGACTGTATAGGGCGTCCTTCAATTCAATAGTATCAATTTTCCCACTCCGATCTCTATCAAATCGTTCAAACACAGCCTACAAGTACATGGGAAATGGTTAGTGCAAAAGATATTGTTATGGTGGATTAAGTCCTAATCTCTAATTCCAAAAGCAATGATAAGCATGCAAATTAAAAAAACAAAAACGCAAAGCAAATACACAAATTTACAGTGGTTCACCCTCAATGTGAGAGCATCTACAATTTTTCACCGTGATTGACAAGCTCACAAAGAAGATATCATGCTTCTCAGTCTATATATCAATATAAAATGGTCCCTCAAGTTCCTTCATATATTGTAGGAAATTCACACCACATAATACATAACTCCGTTGCAAGGACACTTCAACTATGGAGGCGTGTCTATGTCAGACACGTGTGGGATACCGGTACTCCTCGGATACTCTACCGTAATCATTTTTCTTTCTATACAAGAAATATTATATATTTTTAACTCAAAATTATTATTGAATAGCAACTAGGTACTCATATTTAAAAGATTTCAACAAAATTATTAATAACAAGAATAAAACTAAATTTATAATATATAAATAAATTTTTTTTTAGAAATATTATAAATTTATAATAAATAATTTTTTTTTAAAGAATATAATCATCGTGTCTTGTCAATCTCTTTTGAAAAATCGTGTGTCGATATATCCGATACGATATGTGTCCATATCGGTGTATCATAGATACATAATATGAATTCACAATATGCTGTTAAAATAAAAAAAAAATCTTGGGGACAAATCCCAAGCAAGGCATTATATTTGCAACCGAAAAGAAGAAGAAAAGCAGAATGGAATTCAACTCAAATCAGATATCAAGAGTCATTCCAATAAAATATAATCTCACCACATCCTTCTTTGGCTCAAAAGATTTTGAGATTATGTCTGGAATGTATAGTCAGCCGCCAAAATGATTAGGGAAAAAGGGCATGATTCATTTTATTTCAACTTGTCTGTTTACCTATCATGAACCAGTAAACTATTCACTCTAACCTCAAAGAGCCAGCCAATTTTGCTAACCTCAAATCTTTCTCGATTCTTCTGCCTGCTTTAGAAAGAACTGAGAGTTTACATGACAAGAAGTTAAGTCATACTCGAAATAAGGTCAGCTACATCAGTACTTTTTTCTCAACTTGCTGGATCCGAAACTACTATTGGTCTAAAAAGGGGACATCTTCTGCGACCAACCAAGACCTTGTTGCTTTTGGTATACATCGTCCTACTAGAACTACTCCATTAAATCACATAACTCTTTTGAAAAGGTGCTTCTTTAAGGCGCCCCAAAACAACCGATTATTTTCTTAATTTTTCATCAAATGGTACCACCTCTACTTTTTTGTGCATGTCCACNATCACATCACTCTTTTGAAAAGGTGCTTCTTTAAGGCGCCCCAAAACAACCGATTATTTTCTTAATTTTTCATCAAATGGTACCACCTCTACTTTTTTGTGCATGTCCACGTTATAATATTCTTAATTGATGCCCCAACAAATCTCAATCCCCCGGGTATCTCTCTCAAATAACATCCTTGGTTTACATTTACCATTAGATGATATTTAAACGTGCACCCGCAATTAGAATACCTCGGCTGATTTTAATATAGCTGTTTTGCATATACTTCTATTTCACGTCTAAGAAAAAATAAAGCAACAACAATTCTTTTATACAAGCATCTAAGATGCCTCTCACAGCCTTATTATTTCTAGTCACAAGAATAGACAGATAAATTGTAAGACAACGATTAAGTATGTGTAGAATTTTCATCCAGAGCTGATATTTAGAAATCAACTCTCTTCAAACCTAATTCTCAATAAAGTTAAAAAAATATTTTCAATTACGAGCAAAATGAGTGCACTTGCAGAATTTCAGCACAAAATTTGATTTAACGTGCTGGCTAAATAAATTTAAATCCCCCTCCAAAGTTACAAGTAATCTTAGCATATCACAAAACAGTCTTTGATTCTATAAGTACCTTTTTCGTCGTTTTTAAACCGAGATAAGAATTTTAACAAAGAAAAAGGTTGAATGCTTAAGCATTAAAGAATAAGCTTTTTTCATCTTTTAACTGAGAAAACACTACTCACCCGCCATTGACCAAGGCAACTCCATACATCTGCAAACTCTTTCGGCCCTGTATTCAAAGCAAAAAAATTAAGCACTGGCATTACCGAATTGCATAAAGTAAGGATATATTGATGAAACAAACCCTATCACAGCATCCAAAAGCTAGTATTTGAGACACAAATAGAAGAAAGAAATAATAACAGTAAAAAGTTGCACAAATTTTTTTCAAATCCACCCATATTCCACTTCACATTGCCAAAAAATGCCTCCCATTGCAAACAAATTAATGGTAATTTCAACTTAATCTTTAATAACACTAACAGTAATTCCATTTTCAATATGTAGGAGAAAATAGGAAATGATCAAGAATTACATACTTTTTCCCAATGAAGCAAAAAGGGTAACAGCAACTTTGGAATGAAGATTTCATTTTTCTCAACCAACAAAAAAAAAAACAAGGGAAAAAAGAAAAGAAAAGAAAAGTAAAGTAGTAAAATTTTCTACCTTCTTATAAAGAAAAAATATAATATACCAACAAATCCAGGAAAAATAAAACGTAAAAGGGTAGTGCAGGGAAACTGACCAATTCTAAACGAAAAATCATTTGGGGTTCTGAAAAGAAAGATGAGCAACCGCAAGGTTTTAAGGCTGAACTTTTGGTAATTCCAAGCGAGTGCTTCTTGGAGCTCCTTTTCTTCAATGTACCCGTTTTGGTTCCGGTCCACCGTCTGGAAGCTCCGAATAATATCCGGGTGAGTACCCGGCGGAAAATTGCTATGCTGCTTGTTAGGGTTGTACTCGTATCCATGCGGTGGTGGGTGGGTTGGAACCGATCCTAAAGTGCTGGCGGTGGTGATTTGAGGGTGGGGTTGGGTAATGGGGGCATAGGGGAGGTGATTTGGAGGGGGGTGGTAAGGGTGACCGACCCGGGGCTCGACTGGATCTGGTATGGGTGGAGCAGAAGGGGAGTATGGTTGCCTGCTGCTGCGAGTAGCCATGAGTATTTGGCCTTTAGAATTCGAGAAAATCTTGTTCAATAACAAGAGACAAAATTCAAAATTTAGAAAATTATAATTGAAGAGGATTTGCTGGAGAACGAATTTTGGTTGCAAATCCCATAAATTTTCTTGGGAAATATTGCAGAAAGAGTTAATTTATTGGAGCTATATTATTTTAAAATAAAGAAAAAAAATCTACCAAATTGGACATGCGTGATGAATAAAATCCTCATACGTCACCGACCATTAATTTTCTTTTAAGCTTATTAGCACAAAATGTCCATATCCCAACGTTTTATTTTTTTTTCATTTTCACATTTATTTCAACGTTTCAGTGTGAAAAACGTCATTTTCATTCAGTGTAAAATGACCAATATATACTCAAATTTAAATAAAACAAAAAATGGAAAAGAAAAATAAAAAAACTAATTGTAATTATACTCCTAAACTTTTTAAAAAGTGGAAGCGAGTCCAAAAGCCTTATTAAAAGGTTTAAGCACAAAACGTCCATACGTTTGACACTTAATGCGGAAAACAT
>CAIGRF010016687.1:72684-90902 GCA_903798235.1 Fraxinus ornus
TTCGATCATTTTCTATGTCAAAATATGGTCTCAATAGGAGGTTGAAAATCGATGTAAAACATTTTAGCTTGGAAGTTGATATGTGATAATGTTTTGACTATATTTCATCTCTTTGACTCCTTTATTCATCCAATTGACCTCTAGCACTCTCAAGTCTTCATCATGAGGTTCGATACAACTTTTGAATATTTACACTTTCGTCCATTTTGATCTCTTTTCGTCAATTTCTTTCAAATTACGCCATATCCATAAAATTGCCACCTAAACCAAAATATGAGAATACTAAGTACATTTAGGTACAAAATAAACATACGAGCGCATAAAATAAGGAGGAAAAAATATGCATTTTACATTCCTATCAGTCGTTCATGGCGTGAGACAGTGACAAATTTGCATCATTATCGTATTGAAATATTTTATGCTACCATTGATATGCAACTTCAGGAGCTAATGATCATTTTTCTAAGGTACATAGTAACTTGCTCCTTTGTGTTGCATGTTTATCTCAGTTGATGAGGATATAAGCTGATGGAGGTGATAAAGGTCGTATTTTGAAATGATGTCATTGTAATGATTGCTACTTGAGTAGTAGAAACCATATGTCGATAAAGTATTCGATAAACGTTTGTCCATTTTCGGCGAGTTGAATTCGAAGCCAAGCACCATGCAGCAGGTGTTGAATTCATCTAAATCCTCTTTGCTTTGTTCGACAAATTTTATCTGACCTTTCGTTGCAGCCACGCCTCATTACAGTAGTTATCATAGGACTTCTAGTTATGTACCTGGGTTAGATTTGAGGTGCAAGTGGTGGTGACGGTCGTTGGAGGTAGAGATGGAAGTGGTGGTGGTTGATTATGGATTAAGGTGGTGTCGACGACTTGGATAGTACCGTGATGGTGGGGTGGGATGAGTGATTATAACGAGTTAATTTTGGTAACTTGTGGTCAATAATTAGTTTTTGATTAATAAAAATGTGTGATTTGCGACTAGATTTGTAATTGTGTCCCAAAAATTGTCTTGTGTTCGTGACATTGCTTGATTTGTGATTAGTGTATGACTGTGACTATAAATTATGTATTATTGTGATCATAATTTGTAAATGTGATTACCTAGTTTTTGAATTTTTTTCATAATTTTCCTATTTTTGATATTGTATTTTGAAAATTTTCCACTGCAAATTAATGGGGTATCTTCAATTAAGAAATTAGTAAATTTTATAAGTCCTTGTAAATTCAAGTATTTTCTATATAGATTTTAGTAAGTTTTATTAAAATGTAAGTATCCCTAACTAATATTTTAATCCACTAAAATCTAGACGTCATAAATAACATATGGATTTATAAAGATTTCATTAATAAAGGAATTTAAAATGTAAAGAGAATTGGTCGAATTTTAAACTTAAAAATACACGTAATTTTATTTTTTTTTGAAATTTCACTATTTTTTTAATGAGATGTAAAAGCCTATTCAAAATTTCAAATTTACAAAATTCAAAGTTTGTTTGAGTCCTTTTTCGGGGAATAGATTTTATACTAGTACTTTTTTAGAGAATATGTGATTAAAATGTAAGAAACTTTTTGAATTTATCTATAAAATTATTTTATTGAGAAAATATATGATTGAACATAAATTTGAAAAAAATAATAATTTTTAAAACATGAGGAACAAATATGAATTCTTTAAAATTTATAATTCAACACCAAGTTCCCAAAATTGATACCTGTCAGATTGGAGAGGAAACAAAACCTAAATCGAACAAAGTGTCCTGACTCCTGGCCAAGACTATCGTGCGCCTGAGAGAGATGGTGGAGTCGGATAAAGAAAATGCGGTGACGGGAAAGGTGGTGGTGGAAGCAGACGAGCTGCCGAAGGCTATCGTGCGTCGTCTCGTGAAGGATAAGTGACAAGTGTGTTTTTGCACACTTATTTAATACTTAGACAAACTAATTATTGATTAAAATGAGTGGATTTCTACTCACAATTGTACAACATTTGCTTTTGTAGGCAAAAATCACCCAAAGGAAAGAGAACAAGACAAGAATGAAAAAATGGACAAAAATGTGAAGTTTGGGACCAAGTTGCACTAGTGTCGAAAGTTGGAGGACATTGAGATGCAATTTATGGAGGGTAAAATTGAAAGAAAAGTCAGAATTTGAGGACCAAAATGTCACTTATCAAAGTTGAGGGACTAACTATGCAAATTATCCCGAAAACCTCCTATGCAAATTTTGATTTCACCAAAAGTACGCACCTGCGCACCTGTCCGTGAAAAATTGCCGAAAATCAAAATTTTGGGGGGTATTTTGGGCGTTTGTTTGTGCTTGATTTTGGGAGTATTTACGAACCAAATCTCATTACTCAAAGCCTAATTTCTAGTTTTTAGTTTTTAGAGAAGAAGAAGAAATGTTTTTCTCCATTTTTTTCTTTTATTCTTCTTTTGATTTACTTGTAATTTTGGGGGCAAAATCAAGAGCACAAGGATAATACATCTAAAGATTTGGAGAAATATTTGGAGATGTCAAAGTCAAGCTTCAAAAATGAATTTTTTCTATAACTTTGTATTCTCTCAATTATTTTCTCATATTTGTAATGTATTGTATAAAACATTCTCATTTTTATTATTTATATAACATGGGCTAATTGATTGTGTTGGGATTTGTGGAATTAGTTTAACCTAGTCTTGATTAATTTCTATATTTGCTATTTGATATTAAGTTGCTTATTCTCATGTGTTTTTATTATTGTATTTCATGCATTTTCATTTATGTGGCCAATGAATGAATGTGTTTAATGATTTGTGCATCATTCGATAGAAGATTGTACATATTAGACCAAATAGTAGAAACTCTAGGTTTATGTAATGTGTAATGGATAGAGATATACCATTAGCCCTATGCGACCTAATGAGTTATTTTCATAATGATTGAATGCGACTGTTTGGTTGTAATTGATATAGAGATATAGTAGGTTAAACCAATCAATTGTGATTATTTTCACTCTAGAGAGGTAATTAACTAACATTGGAAGATCGGGTCTAACATCGAAATTAAGTAATTCGTTAATTGGCTTGTAGAGAAATTAATTAGGCGACAGTTAAGCGAAACTATGAATCCTAACCACGTTTTCCCTCTGAAATTTCCAAGTATTTGTGTTTTTCTTATTTTGTAGATTTTTAGTTTATTTACCGCTTTTCAAATCTTATCTTTAATTGTGTGTGTTTCTTTTGATTGTTAGAATTAAATTGATTAAAGTCGTATAATCTAAAGTGACATTCCCTGAGAGATCGACAACCCGGACTCAAAAGTCCACTTTATTATTTGTATGCAACCCGTGCATTTGCGGTATATTAACTTTCAAGCAAACAATAAGCTATCTCAGCTCACCTTCGATTCCGAAATCTCCGTTTTCCGCGAAGCACTTGGCGCCTTTTCTGAAAGCGCCCATGCCTTCATCCACTATATCTCCGCAACGTAAGCAGACAACTAAAAGTGCCCACATTTTCATTTACACATTTAATTTTGTTTGAGCGTTCGATTTTATTTCCAATAATTCTTATTTTCTTTCACGCTCGAGGTTTTTGTTTTTGATTGTGCGTTCATAATTTTGCATGAGAAAATAGGTTTATTTATCGGTCTTTCGTTCATTTTTTCATGATGAATTTGTTAATAATACATAATTATCAAAAATTCCTCAGTAGATTGAAGTAATTAACTTTGTTGGGTTATGTAAAAGGTTACCCTAAAGAGCTCGTTCTTAGTTTTTTTTTTTTGAATTATTTTTAAGTAATGCTAGCATTATCTGTTATGAATTTGGATCACAAAATAATGATGATAATTAAATAAATAGGAAGAAAATAAACACCAAGATTTACGTATAAACCCAATACGAGAAAAACCATGGGTAGATGAGGAGAAATCCACTATAATCAATAACAATTGTGTTTGCAAGATCTCAATGCACTCAATTGAAATTTAAAACTCTCAAGATGTTGTTTGAATATTGTTTTTCTAAACAAGTCGTACCATATATATATGAACCCTAGAGACCAAGCTGTAGAGGAATAGGAGTCCAAAACCATGTTAAAATGAAAACGGGTCTGGGTCAGATAAGCATGTGATAGGCGAGTGACAACCTCGTTGCTCAAACAATAAGGCAGCTCCAGACGACGACTAAGTCTTGGGTTGTTTTCTACCGAGCTCGTTCGAGCGTTCGCCAATGGCAAGCTAGAGAAAATGCAGCAACTTTTTCCTCCGGTTCATATTTTTGATCTCTTCAAGACCATTCCAATTTAGACTCCAATACCAACTAGAATTGGGGTCAAACCACAACAAATCTCTACCTTGAACCAAATTATAACACAAGGAACTCCAACTCACAACTCCATCAATAAACACCACCCATCCTATTCCAAACATGCCCCAATGGACTAAATCAATGACAAACACCTACTAAGTTCAAACACGTTCAAACTTAGAAATAAGAAGTGGTTTTGTCATCATACCAGTAGGATTATCCTTGGTATCAACCTTGCGCACTACAATATCACCACGAGCAATCACATCACACGCAAAATGATAGCTCACATCAATGTGCTTAATTCTCTCGTGAAACATCTGATCCTTAATCAAGAAAATTGCACTATGACTATCACAAAATGTTGTAGACATATTCAAGTCTTCACCGATTTCACCAATCAATCCTCTCAACCACATAAACTGCTTACATGCCTCTATAATGGTCATGTATTCTGCTTCCATTGTAGTCAAAGATACTGTATTTTGCAAAGTAGCTTTCTAGCTGATAGCACAACCTCCAATGGTAAACACATACCCAGTAAGTGATATCCATTTATTAAAATCCCCTGCATAATCTTAATCCGCTTATCCAATTACTCCATCTGAATTTCTACCAAAATGCAAACAAGCATTAAAAGAGCCCCTTAAGTATCTGAAGATCCACTGCACTGCTTTCCAATGTTCCTTGTTACGATTTGCCATGTATATGCTAACTGGACTAACTACATGTGCCAAATAAGGTCTTATACAAACCATAGTATACATAAGCAAACCAACTATACTGGAATAAGGAACCCGATACATGTAATCAACGTCTTTATTTGATTGAGGACACAAGTTAGATGATAATTTAAAGTGAGCAGCCAAATGAGTACGACAACTTTCGCATTCACTATATTGAATCTTTCAAACATCTTCTCAATATATCCCTTCTAATTCAAATACAATCTGCCAACCTTTTTATCCTCAAGATTTCCATACCAATAATTTTCTTTACTGCACCCAAATCCTTCATGTCAAACTCCTTGCTTAGTTGACACTTCACTTTTCTGACCCCTGCTTTATCTTTGGCTGCTATGAGCAAATCATCAACATATAATAACAAATACGTAGTCGATTCACTATCTTCCTTTTTGAAGTACACACAACTATCATAATTACATCTGAAGAAATCATGAGTAGTCATGAATGAATCAAATATTTTATAGCACTGCATCGGTGACTGCTTTAGTCCATACAAGGACTTTTTCAACAAACACACACTGTCTTCTTTCCAGAGATTGTGAACCCCTCTGTTTGTTGCATTTAAATGCTCTCCTCAAGTTCTCCATGTAAGAATGTTGTCTTAACATCCATCTGCTCAATCTTCAAGTTATTCTTCGTCACTACTCCAAGTAAAGCTCGGATGGAACTATGATTCACAACTGGTGAGAACACACCTGTAAAGTCAACACCTAGAATCTGATTGTAGTCCTTTGCCACCAATCTAGCCTTGTATCTAACATCTTCAATCCCCGATGTACATTCCTTTCTTTTGAATGCCCATTTGCAGCGAGCAACCATTTTACCTCTAGGTAATTTCACCAACTCTCAAGTGTTATTTTTACTCAATAACTCCATTTCTTCTTGCATAGCAATCATCCATCTGCTAGGATTACTACAACTGACTGACTCTGAATATGTAGCGGCCTCCTCAGTGGAGTCAATATCTTCAGCCACACTCAATACATAAGCTACCAAATCTGTTTTCCCATACTTCTGTGGATGTATAATATGTCCGCGAGCTCTATTTTTAGCTATTGAATAATGTGATGGCGGTGGTGTAGACAAAGTAGGCAAGATATTACCGTATGTCAACCCCAAACTGGACTGATCTGTAGTAGACTATTATGCAACCTCTGATTGTTCCTCTGAACCAATTTCCAACTCTACCTGAGTTGAATGATTCTACTCATCAGTTTTATTGGAATCCCCTGAAAGCCCAAGAGAGGCTAACCAAGAGGGGGGGGGGGATGAATTGGTTATTAAAACATTTTCGTTAATTACTCAAGATTTTAAACTAACGAACACACAAATGATGGAGATAAACTAAACACAAGTAAGCACGTAAAGAGATGATATAAGCTTGCACAAAATAAAAAAGTTAAGTAAAAGGGTTAGAAAATGCAAACGATATAATATGAAGGTTTGATCCAATGCAATGATCTACGTCCCCCGTTAGCAAACTCTCCGGCACGAGCAAGGCCTTTTTCACTATGTTGATTGACTTATGGTGCAATCCAACCATTTACAACGCTTCCGGTGACTTACAACTAATGAGCACCGATCCTTTTACAATGTTGAACTTTCCGGGACCTCAACACAACCCACAATTCAAAATGAATTTACAAGAGAAATCTTCTTTTCTTATCGAACAATAGATTCAAAGTTGAGTACAAGAGGAGAAGAGGCAAACACTTCGATATATGGTAATGAGTATAGCTCAAAGTGTTTAGTTGAAAAACTTTTTGACGAATAAAGGATTTTCATAAAATTAATCACTCAAAAGTTTTTCAAAAATTTAATGCTTTTGATTCTCTAAGGATAAAAAACAAAGTGGTTATGATCAATAAAAGCCCCACTTTAATGCTCAAGAAAAGTTGTTGCAAGTGAGAAAATAATGAGGTATTTATAGCACTCAAACGGTCAAAAAACTCTGCCATATCGGACGTACCGTACCGGATGTCCGGTATATAATGGACGGTCAATTTGCCATTATTTTTTATCAGAAAATCAGATCGTTGAAATTTGATCGTTGGAGCCAAAATTGGCCATACCGAACGTCCGGTACGGTCTTTTGGCTCAAAATGCCATCAATTTTATTTTTTCTTAAATGTAAGTGTTCGATGGACGTTTAAAATATTTTTCAAAGTATTTGTCATATTTATAGTACGTGTTTTGATTTTTACCTTTGAAAAACATATTTTTCGAGTAAAACATTTTTGTCATGAATTTTGGATCGTAAAATCAACACTTTGAGCCAGTCACGATTCATAACCAAGTATTGAAATGTTTTACCTTNGCCACACTCAATGCATAAGCTACCAAATCTGCTTCCCTAAACTTCCGTGGAGGTCTAATCTATTGCAATGTCTATTATTAGCTATTGAATACTGTGGTGCTGGTGGTGTAGACAAAGTAGACAAGATATTGTTATCTATCAATCTCAAATTGGACTGATTTGTAGTAGACTGTTTTGCAACCTCTGATTATTCCTCTGAACTAATTTTCAATTCTACCTGAGTTGAATGATTTTGCTCTTTAGTTTTATCAGAATCCCTAAGAGGTGAACCACGAACCATAGTAAGTTCATTAAATACTACATCCCTACTAACAACCACCTTTCTTGTCTCGGGACACCACAATTTATACGCATTGACACCTGTTTTATACCCAAGAAAGATGTACTTTCTATACCTAGGCTTCAACTTCCCATTATCTACATGAGCATAACAGGACACCCAAAAATCTTCAAATCAGAATAACAAAAAGGTTTACCAGACCATACCTCTTCTGATGTCTTTTTATCAATGGCAGTTGAGGATAAGCGATTAATCAGAAAACAAGCTATAGTAGCAGTTTTAACCCAAAAAGTCTTAGGCAACCCAGGATTTGAAAGTATGCAACGAACATTTTCCATCAAAGTTCTATCCATCCGTTCTACCACACCATTCTGTTGAGGAGTTCCAAACACTTTCAAGTGTCTCAAGATACCTTCAACCTTGCAAAAGCTATTGAATTTTATCGGAACAAAACTCCAACCCATTATCCGTATGTAGACGTTTCACATGCTTTCCAATATGTTTTTCTACCAATGTTTTCCACTCATTGAAGGTCTCAAACACATCACTCTTCTACTTCAAGAAGAATACCCAAACTTTCCTGAAAATATCATCAATCACTGTCAACAAGTAATAGCAACCTCCTTTAGATGGTACCCTAGCTGGTCCCCAAAGGTCTGAATGGATATATTCAAGTGTTCCCTTCGTATTGTATCTTCCTTTGGTGAATCAAACTCTCCTTTGTTTTCCAAAGACACAGTGCTCACAAAATTCCAATTTGCTGGTCTTCTGCCCATCAAGAAGTCCNTGAATCTAATCCTCTTCTATTTCCCAAAGACACAATGTTCACAAAAATTTATTTTGCTGATTTTTTTCCCATCAAGAAACCGCCTTCTACTCAGCTTTGCCAGGCTAATCCCACTCATATGTCCGAGTCCCATATGCCAAAGTTTTGTAATTTCATCATTTGTCAAAGAAGAAGTAGAAACTGTAGCATCCCCAATTACTGTAGAACCATGCAAAGTGTACAATTGTGTAGAGCTTTTATTTCCCTTCATGACAACAAGAGCACCTTGACTCACCTTCAAAACTTCACATTCACCAGTGTATCTATAACCCTTTAATTCAAATGCACTAAAAGATATGAGATTTCTCTTCAATTCTAGAACATGCCTTACATTTGTAAGTATTTTGATAGTTCCATCGAACATTCTGATTTTGACCATACCAACTTCGACAATTTTGCAAAGCGCGTTGTTTTCCATAATAACTGCTTCTCTCAAAACTCATCATAAGTGAAAACCAATCCTTGTTGGGACACATATGAAAAGTGCAAGTCGAGTCAAGAACATATCCGTCACATGGTTTGGAATCCATGTAAGAAATCACAAGAAGCTCTCCTTCACTTTGCCTATCTTCCACAATATCAGCATCCACAGTATTAACAGGTTGTTTCCCTTTCTCAATAGCACAAGCAGCTTTATTTCTATTCTTCAAGACATAACAATTAGTTCTAATACAACCCTTCTTCTTACAATAGTGACATGTCTTCTCAACATATCTAGATTTTTGATCTGCCCCTCATATTTCTATAAATATTCTTATCTTGATTTCTCTCACGCACAACCAAGACTTCAACATGATTCTCAGATCCTCCAACAAGATGCCTCATCTTTCCTTAAATAGTAAAGCATCATATGCATCTTCCACGGTAAGAGTATCTCGACTATAGAGAATAATATCTCTAAAAGTCACATATGATGGCGGCGTAGAATACAACAACATCAGCGCCAAGTCCTTCTCGTCATACCTAACTTCCAATGTCTCCAAATCGGCCACGATTTCTTTGAACATAGTTAAATGATCATTCAATGACGTACCTTCAGACATCTGGTGAGAATACAAGCGTTGTTTCAATTGTGAGTTGCTGGTCAAGCTCTTTGTCATACAAAGTTGCTCCAACTTCAACCACAACGCAGCAACACTTCTCTCCTTTAGAACATCCCGAAAATTTGATTTGAAAAATGTAGATGAATTTGAGATTGGGCTTTCCGATCCTTAAGTTTATTTTCATCCTGTGTCCAAATAGCATATATCTTATCAAAGCCAAGTAAGGCTTCCTCAAAATCCATATGTGCTAGAAACTCTCGCATCTTCACTTGCCATAAGGTAAATCTCGTGTTTCTATCCAACAACAAGATATCATACTTCATTGTTTCCATACAGAACAATCAACACTGCTTTAATACCACTTGTTATGAATTTGGATCGCATGGTAATGATGATAATAAAATAAACAAGAAGAAAATAAACATCAAGATTTACGTGGAAACCCAATACGGGAAAAAAATCACGAGAAAAGGAGGAGAAGTTCACTATAATAAATATCAATTGTGTTTACAAGATCTCAATCCACTTAATTGAAATCTAAAGCTCTCGATATGTTGTATGAATCTTCTTTTTCTATACAAGTCGTGCTATATATATATATATATATATATATATGAACCCTAGAGAACAAGTTGTAGAAGAATATGAGTCAAAACAACGTCAAAAATGAAAACGGGCTTGGATCGGATAAGCCTATCGCTCGAGCGACAGCGCAACGCTAGCGAGCAACCAAGTCTCAGGTTTTTTGCTACCGGGCATGCTCGAGCGTCCAGTTAACGCCCTAGCGAAAATGCGACGAATTTCTTCTCTGATCCATATTTTTAATCTCTTCAATACCACTCCAATTTGAACTCCAATACCCACTAGAATTTAGGTTAAACCACAACACTATCCTTTTTATTTTAGGTGAGTGGTTAATTTTTTATTACTTGTTTACTTAGATTAGTTCTCTGCGGCAAGAATTCTGGAGAAGTTATTTATTTCTGGATTTAGTTTAAATTTTTTTAGAAGCAAATGGTTTTTAATAAAGAGTAATGTTATGAATATTTGCAGTGCAAATGACATTTGCAAGTTGTCAAAGAGACAAACAATCAATGTTGAAGATTTATTTAAGGTACTGGAAGAGATAGAATTCTCAGATTACATTGGACCTCTAAGAGCTTCTCTTGAAGGGCACCATCTAATTTACTAATCTTTTTAGCTTTTCACTTTACTCAGTTAAGATTTATGTGGACTAGTGTCATGCAGAGTAGTAGTATCTGTGGTATTTTTATCTAATTTCAACTGCTCAAGTTTCTTAAATGGGGTCTTAGAGGGAAAAACATAATCCAGGTTGTAAGGTCTTATCTCCTTACTAGTAACTGAAGTCCCGGCTAGCTAACGAAAGAAAACTAGAGAATGTGCATAAGAAGACTACATCATGTCTAATAAGCCTTAGTTGACTTCAGGAGGACAACAATTTTCTTTTCCAACTTGAGATTCTTATTTCCAGTTTCTCCAGTAGAGCTTAGTTGAAAACCGATAGGTATTAGTTTAACATTATTACTTAAGAGGTCGCCAGTCTGATAATCAAGTTGATGAGAAGTTGGATCAGCTTTCTCCATCCTATTACCTTAAAGCGGGACAATGATGAGTGACCCAAAACGAAGGATTTAACTGCTTCTCGTCATGATGCTTACTATAACAGCAATAACATGTGTAGCCCAGGGGTGGATCCAGGACCTGGCCATCCCTCGCGGCAGACCGTGCTGGATTCGCCGGGAGCTTCAGGTCGTCGACTGTCGGGAACTGGGAAGAGATGAAGGAACGGTTGCGCCTGAAATGAATGAAGAAGACATGGCCATTGGGCCTGAAATTATTTTTTCCCCTTTCTTATTGTTTGGGCCTTTTCAATGAGTAGGCCCAATCCATGGTTATTGCTTATTGGTCCACCGGATGAACTCGTTAGCCACAAAACATTCCAATTCCAAAATTGAGAACGGGAGGGAGACGACCAGATCGTAGAGCAATTGATTTTATCTTGAACATTATTTTTGGTTTTCGGAGAATAAATGGGTTCATTAGAATTAGTGGCTTCCGGAATGTTTTTCGGCTATTATTTGGGAGGGATGAAGGGTTTTGGTAGCAGTAGTCTTGGATTTACGAGTTACAACTAAGGATTTCGAATTCAATGGTATTTTTATTTTCTTTCCCTTTTTTTAGTAGTTTGATGTATGAGTTGCTTAGATTTAATTTTAAATTATTTCCATTTTCTCGTAAAATTGTCTTGTTTTGGAGCCAACAGAGAGAAGAATTCTGAGTTATTTTGGTTGAAACAGTGGCTCAAACTGGGACAATGAATTTATTGTCAAGTCGACGATGGATAAATCGAGTGCTCCGACCCAAATCTGGTACTTTCACTTTTTATGTTACTTTCACTTTTCATCTGGTGCTTTCACTTTTTATGTTTTGTTTTAATGCTTTTCTATTTGTGGGTGTTTGTTAAAAAATGGTTTTGAAATGTTGGTTTTCTAAATTGAGGCTATAGTTAAAGTGAACTTACCGTATTCTTGATCAATGTAGTTTTTTCAGATTTTCGAAATTTAGCAGTGGGAAATTGAGATCTAGTAAATTTAAGTGGTTTTAAGCTTAGCCAAAATCCTGTCCGTGAATACTATAAGTAGGAGACATCTAAAATGTCCATATGGTTTTGAAAACAAGTATTGAATTGTTGGAGACGAAATGGAATCAATCTCCTTAGTTGTTTATTGCCTGCTGAATAGATTGCTCTGCATTTTGTTATCCTTCCATCCTGTACTTATCGCGATTGGCGAAACTAGTTTGTTGGGCAGAAGAGACGGTAATTATTCTGGTTGTTGATGAGCAACTGATTATACTATTTTACTGAACCAAACTTAATTTCCTGGTGCATTGTCAAATTTTAGGACAAGAATCTTTTAGAGTAAGAATAAGATGGCCATAGTGAATTGGACAACTTTTGACCTAAGAAAAAATACGTATATGTGTTTGATATGATTTTACAATTCTAGGACTGTGTGTTCCTAGTGATGTTTTGGTGCAAAACAAAGAGTTTAAGAAAACAATAGAAGAGACAAGAAGATAGAAGAATTGGAAAGGGATTTCAATCTGTCAAATTCTCAAAAATTTATTATCCTACTCTTATTTAGTTTTTGAATCCCTTGTAAAAATGGAGAGGAAAATATCATAATTAAACCTTAGAAACTATGGGAAGGAAGTATATAGAATTGCAACATCTTTTAGCTGACATGAACAATGTATAGTTATTTAATTGATTTGTTCTCACATAGAATTAGCTAGCTGAACAATAGACCATTTAATGTGTTCGATGCTCTTACTTGTGGGCATTCATATAGGCTATAACTCACAGTCGTTTATAGAGGCATTTTATGTTTATCCATACGACTTTATACTGTTTTTCACAATGTTACTTTCGGTTAGGGATTCAGATGGCTAAGTACTTAGTTGGTATTCCTAGGTTTTGATAAATTTAAGTGATATATTAATTAATTACGTGTAGGTACCACACTTGCAACCAATGTTTTTATCTTTACATGTTCGTTTTCATTTTGTGTGCTTGTGAGACTTCATAACCTGGTTCCCCATTTATCAAAATACTGATGTGGATGGTAGATGTAGAAAATTTACTAACAAGAAAATGCATCAGAAAATCCTTGAAACAATTGTAGGATAAACCTGTTGTACTCTGAGATAATGCTAGGAAAGTTATTTGGCAGAGTTTCGGAGTGAGCTAGCCAACCACTATTTTTAGGTGTAGAATGAATTATGCGGGAGGTTGTTTTCTTCTCTTTCCCAGCAAGATTCCTTTTTGCTCGAGAATGTTTTGGCATGTGGATTGAAGGTAGAGCGTTATCTTATACACACTATCTCCAGTCTATAGAGATCTTCCTGGTTCCACCATCTGACTTAATGAACCAGTGGTTTGAATGGTCTTTAGCTACTGGGCTTTGTGCTGGATGTAGTCTTTGGAATTCTTGTGGGTAACAACTTAGTTGGGTTTGGTCTATGGAGGTATCAGTCCGATCAGTAAACAGGCTTTCGGTTTGAGGCTTAAGATTGACCTCTGGTCAGTCATGGTGGAACATCCAACTCAATGGATATCGTTTGATGAGCTACGTCTGGTTTGTTCGATCTAGTTAGTTTGAGGGCATTCAACTTTGTCCTTGTGTTGTGACTGGTTTTGAGACTACTGGCAGATTGGCTAGTCCATCACTCAGCCTGCCTGAACTGGAGCATATCAGTTTCTTCTTGATCTGTGGATTCACTCATTTGAATTGTTTCCATACTTATATTTACTCTGCACGTTTACAAATGGAACGTATGCAATCTTCCACTTAATGGTTATTTATTAACCATTACCTGAGCTAATACAATTTGACCATGATATTCTTGTATGTGATTATAAAGTTGGCAGTACCCATTGTTATTAATCAATTTCTATCTACTTCGTGCATAGCTTTTTCCCTTGGGAGTTCATAAATCTTTATCAAAACATATCTTGGTTGCGATTTTCTGTTATTTTGCTCAATCTTATTTGTCATCGACATTGTACACTGAGATGATGCTATTATTATGGCAATTGGCAATTACATAATGATGCCAATTCATACGAATCTTCACATCTTGAAATATTCAATACTAAATTGTGATTCCACAAATAAATACGCACATCGCACGTCATGTCTTACATTTCATTCTAAATATTTCTCCGCCTTATGAGAATAAATTAGAATTCTGGTGGAGAATGGTTGGATATATGAGATTACAACTACACCGAGGTATTGACAATGATTTTCAAATCTCGCAGAACAAAATGTGATATGATTAGATAGAAATAAAGATAGGAACATGTTACCTACTCTTAACGGCCATCTTGTTACATTGATTTACAAATTACAAGCTTGTCATTTTAATTAAATAATTCGTTGACTTTTGTCTTTTATATACTGTCTTTCTCATTCACATGGATACACACAATGATGTTAACACGTAGTATCTATATATTTTTGTGTATCTTTTATGCACAAACGGAAACGAGAATTTTACCTTCTCAAATGGCCTGTGCAGATTTCTCAGGGGTTTGCTCATCGACATTATTTGAAGGAAATTAATCAGGTCATATTTAATGCCCTTTCCAATATCATCATCCATGAAACAAGTGGTCTTGGTCTTTATCTGATGTCATTTTCAAAATGCGTGAAATCTTTGTTATTCCAGTTCAAGTAAAAAGTGCAGGCGACGGTGAAGATCAAAGCTAATTTTGTAGCTGATGATGATTAAAGTATGGCTTGGAGCAATCCTGCTATTTTGTGGGGTGTTCTTCTCCAGTACAATAGGTTGATCAACATTCTTAAACCTGCTCAACTTTTTACCATCATACTGAATATTATTGGCCATTCGAGGCATAAACTTTGACCAAATTTAGGTTTTTGAGTTCTTAGTAGGAAGTAGGAACATAATAATTTGTCATAAAAATATTTATATAATCTCAGAAGGACAAAGTTGAAATGGTTTCTATGGTCTGTTGTTGATGTCCTATGATGCACCGACGCATGACGTGATTTTTCAAAAAAGTACTAACATTAGAACAAATATCAGCATAGATTTAACTTCTTTATTTATATAGTATAAATTTAATTTTATACTTGTTATTAATTTTTCATGTTGAAATCCTTTAAATATTATTACATGTTTTTTATTTAGAGTGTGTTTGGTGCACATTAAAATGAGAGAATGTATTTTTTTGAAGTGATATGATGAGAAATATGTGGTTGAAAAAGAAGGAAAAGTTATTGATGTGATGGAAAATATTATTTTATTGAAGAATGTGTGGTTGAAAATGAGTAGAAGAATGAGAATGAAAAAAATAATGTGGGATTTACNGGCTTAATAATAACTTTGAGTTAAAAATATGATAAAGAAAGAAAAATGATCATGATAGAGTGTTCGAAGAGTGTCGGTATCCGACACGTCATCCCACCCTAGTTGAAGTGTTCGTGCAACATAACTGATGTCGAAGAATTTCTCTCTTCTTATTGTGCATGACTTTATCGTTCTTAATTGCAGTGGACTCGTATAAACTCAATCCTCTGATATGAAGCATCGGTAAAATTATGATGTCTGTATTGCAGTATTTTTTGGCCTTACTGTGGCCTCCTGCAAAGGAAATAGTATAATGAATTAGTTGTAATTTGACACGACAGTTCAAGATAATTCATTCTATGACTTTTATGGTTAGGTCAATGCTTTATCAAATGTAGGTTAAGGTATTATTGTAAACAAAGTTTTTTGCTCAAGTCATTTTAGTTTTGGATAGCTGATTGATTCGAGTTTGCTTTCTTGCAATAATTGTCATGCACATCTGGTTTTTAGCACATATTACCTGCCAGTAGGACTTATCGGCCTTGCAATTTGAGATACGTCTGATTTTCTGTTTGAAGTTCTACATAGAAAATAAATGAGGTAAAGCTTCCTATAATTTTCAATACTGTTCTTGTATGTGCAGGTGCATTTGTTGGGATAAATATTGGTACCGATGTTTCTAACTTACCATCAGCTACTGATATTATTGGAATCCTTAAAACTCATCAAATAAGTCATGTGCGCCTTTTTGATTCCGATGCCCACATACTGAGTGCTCTCTCAAACACTGGCATTGAAGTCATGGTTGGTGTTACAAATGAAGAAGTCTTAGGGATTGGAGAATCCCCATCAGCAGCAGCAGCCTGGATTAATAAAAATGTTGCAGCTTATCTGCCTGGGACAAATATTACAGCAGTTGCTGTGGGCAGTGAAGTTCTCACTTCAATCCCAAATGCAGCACCAGTTCTGGTTCCTGCTATGAATAACCTGTATAAAGCCTTAGTTGCTTCGAATCTAAATTATCTAGTTAAAGTTTCAACCCCACAGTCAATGGGCGTAATTCCTCGGCCCTTTCCTCCTTCTACTGCCAACTTTAACACTACATGGAACTCCACAATATTCCAGATCCTTCAGTTCTTAAGAAACACAAATTCCTTTTACATGTTAAATGCTTATCCTTATTATGAATATGTTAAGAGCAATGGCATTTTTCCTATCGAATATGCTCTTTTCCAACCACTCTCGTCAGTCAAACAAATTGTTGACCCAAACACCCTTTTTCGCTACAACAGTATGTTTGATGCTTTGGTGGATGCAACCTATAACTCAATATCTGCTCTCAACTTTTCGAAGATCCCTATTGTTGTGACTGAAACTGGGTGGCCTTGGTTTGGTGGTGCCAATGAACCTTATGCCACTGTAAAAAATGCAGAAGCATTTAACGGTAACTTGATTCGGCGTGTTTCAAATGATTCTGGTCCACCTAGTCAACCCGACATGCCAATAAATACATACATATATGAGTTGTTCAATGAAGATAAAAGGCGTGGGCCTATCTCAGAGAGGAACTGGGGTGTCCTTTTTACTAACAGCACTGCTGTTTATTCAATTAGTGTGAGTAATTCAGAAAGTCTCGATGCAAATTCATCAACAGTTTTTTGTATCGCAAGACAAGGTACAGATGAGGATTCGCTGAAAAGTGGACTTAATTGGGCTTGCGGACCTGGCCAAGCTAATTGCAGAGCTATTCAACAAGGGCAGCCTTGCTATTTACCCAATACTTGGCAAAATCATGCTTCTTATGCTTACAACGATTACTATCAAAAAATGCACAGTTCTGGAGGAACTTGTGACTTTGATGGTACAGCTACGACAACTACTATTGATCCAAGTAAGTTTCTGGCGCCCTTCATCACTGTCCTTTTAAGAGAAAGTGAATTCTTCTCTTTACACCTGTTCCTGGTGATTTTTCTCAATGTTTATAATGATAGGAAACAAGATATTCAAAATGTTAATGCACATCCAACGACCAGTTTCTACTCATCTCGTTTTCATGGTCTTGCACTAATCATTTTAAAGAATGTTCAGTCTTTTCTTTTATCCTTTAAAGCTTTCATATTGCAAATATGAATTTTCCATCATTGTCCACCATTTCCATTGATTAGATCAGTCAACTGTATCCTATTTTTTCCGGCAAGAAAACTACTTTCACAGTGCACGCTTCTGGTCGATGCACATGTACGTGTTTGCCTTTGTATACTCGTGTAATTAGAATCTTACGTTACAATTTGTATAAAGTTCTTATCCCGTGATCATGGCTATCGCTATGCAGGTTATGGATCCTGCAGATTTAGTGGAAGGTGTGTGTTTATATATTTTTTTTTCTTCTTTATCTGATTTTCTTTACCTGGCCTCTAAAATAGTTTTTATATTTTGGTGGGCAGTTCGAATTCAAGTACCAGCAGGCTATTACCACCTCCTGCTTTTGGACCGGTTGGTCCATCTTCGAGAAGCTCGAGGAATTATATATATTTCCACCAAATTGGATCATTGTCTGCAGTAATCCTTGCGTTGATATTAGTTTGATGCTAGGTAATGTTAGAAAGATTTTGTAGCATGCATGTTGATGAACTGAGATTTGTACCTTCAGATGATATTCACAACTTTTGGAAAGAATCCATCATCCATTCAATTAATAGTGTTTTTCCAAACTGACAGTATCTTCGTCTCTGAATGTTTATCAGTTATTACAGAGAAAGGGTCCTTTTTTTTTTTTTTTTTTTTTTTTTTTTTTTTTTTTTTATAATAAAAA
>CAIGRF010016687.1:90946-107928 GCA_903798235.1 Fraxinus ornus
CTGTATGTGTTTCTTTAGTTTACACGCCTTTACATAAGGAAAAATTTTGCTTTAAGGCTATGTTTGATAGCCCATTAGCCCTTATTTCCATTTTCCATGGAAATGGTTGTTTGGTGGATTTTGTTTGCCATGGAATATTAATTCCACCCACCCCCCACACGTGCACCAATTGAAGGAAATGATGGTTTCCAGGATTTTTATTTTTTATTTTTTTTGGCAATGGACACAAATTTTATCATCAATTGTAAATAAATAAATAAAAAAATCAAATCCCTTAATGGACAATTCTATATAAAAAAAAAAGTCAAATAAACACCAAAAGATTTAAAATTTAAATATTTTCCATATGAAAAATTATATCAATCAAACATAATTTAATTGACAATTTTCAGGAAAACAATTTTAGACAATTAAATTCCATGAAATTCATTTTCTTTTCACCTAAATTTCACTCTTACAATCAAACGGATCCCAACTATAGTTGGGCCTAGCAATTTCGAGAAAGTAATCTCCTCGAGCCGAGGAAAGGTTGTTCAATGTGGTAGACAGATATATAGAGCATGTAAGATTCGACATTACAATAAATAAGATTTTAATTTTGTTTTCTAGTTTAACATTAATAAGTTTTCAATTCAGTTTACCAAACAAGCAAATGAAATTTCTAGAATGTATTTATTTTATTATATTAAGGTGGCGTTCGGGTTTAGTAGGAAGGTTATAAACTAAGGGGGCTTTAATGCACAATTGTGCACCTACTTTATTTAGTTTATTTAAGTCAATTATAAGTTTAATTGGGTGTTTCATGTTCCATTATAAAAAAGCTATAATGCACAATTACAAGTCATCCAAGGTTATTTGTGGTGTTTCACGTTCCATTGTCGAGTCAGTTGTGCTAAGGATGAAATTCTCAAAAGCCAACCAGACCAAGCTTTACACTTTGATCAAGGATTGCATCCTCGGTTCCACAATATTTGCCATTGCTTTATTTTTCCTATTTGTTCTCACCTTTGGACGACTGCCTGCCTGTATGCATGCTTGGATGGACAAAAATATTGTGTCCAGCCAATCACTCAACCTATTTCCTCATTTATCTCATTATTTCGACGGGATAGAATTCGCAATCTGCTTTATATGTATTAATTGAAATGGATCATAGCAAAAGGAAATTTTATTTTAGTGACGGCCTCTAGACTTGGCTGTTGTTTCCAGGACAAGGAAATTCCAGCTTAGTCTTGTGTCTGCCTGCCATTCAAGAACATTCACCATAGGCATCGTAAAAAAGGGAAATCAATTAATGAACCCATAGTGGTTGACGAGTAAAAAATGATAGATGATTGATTGAATCTCCATGAAAGTAATTGATTTCGTGTAGAGAAAAGGAGCCACAGAAAGATCAACATGTATTAATCAAGCCCTATATCAACTAAGCAGAGATGCTGTCTTATATCGAATTGTTGATCAGACAGTATCTTACAAAACTTGCAAGTGGCAAACGGGTGCCTCTTCTTGCACCTTCCTAGACTAAAGTTATACAGGAACTCTTTTTCCTCGGTGACGGTCAAAGATCTGCACGGGGGGAGATAAAGAAGAATTATAAACACACGATGCCATGTTACAAAACTTATACAGGAAGGTGGTTCATTGTAAAACAAGTGGGATAAAAACAGGGCTACAGAAGTACACTGGCTTTTATTCGTAATCGTAATGCAGAAAAAAGAAAGAAAGAAAAGAACTCCAAATCTGTAAACTTCCCATTTTAGAAGAATAGCACCTAGGACTTCAATCTCCAGATAATAATAGATTCAGAGCTAAAGTTCACACATTCAAATGCAGAAGTTGCATGTTCTCATGTGGATAAATAAAGCATCAAAACTATAACAGTAACATAAAAATTATCCAAACTCCAACAAATGAATCTACATCTGTCAAACACCACGGAAAAGTTCCCTAAAGAATCAAACAACTCAAGTGAACTGTCCATGACTAACGCGAAGGAGACTAAATCTCCAAACAGACACATGTCTAATACTCCTTCAACTAAGTTCACATCCAGTATATACGAACACATTTCAGAGACTTCTCAACTTTGTTGAAGTTTTTTCAGACATTTGATATGTTACCTTACTTAAACTTTAAGAAACCTTGGCTCAAATAATGGAAATTTTCTATGCAAGAATTTGTATGAAAGCTAGACATGAAAAAATAACTACAACATTAAATCTATAATAACTCGAAGAAACTCCTAAAAACAATCTAGCTGATTACAATGGTGTGGATCCTCAATGTATCATCTGTCCTATTCCGTTGTTCTTTAACAACGATTAAAGTCGAACTGCTCAAATTAAGATATGGTCACAGACTCACAGGTACGGACAAGGAAAGTAACAAATTTCTACATCATTTGATGTCTCCAACTAGAGTTCCTAAAAGTAGCCCATCCTCAATTACAATGCAGTGACCTGAAAGTATTCCTAGCAGGATCAACTAAGGAATAATTACAGAAGTACTTTCAGCCCATCACTCAAGTGATACGCTGGGTGTATACCATGCATCAACTTCTACATAAAAATAATACTAGAACAGACTAGAACAGAAAAGATTGTGTGGGGGCACTGTAAAACACCTCCAATGAAGCAATAAGAAGTTCAAATAAAGCTTTCTTCACATACTCTGATATTAATATAGATAAACAAATCAATCTCTAGTATCAAAACCAAATTCAAAATGCAACATCCAACATCTATCTAAACTCAAATGCAGTATAAATTCCAAATAATTGCTTCCCAGGATCCAAACATATAACTAGAAAAATGTCAAAGCAAACATACCGATCTGAAAAATGGCTGCTGGAACAGCCAACCAAGAATAGGTATCTTTTGCAGAAAAACAGCAAGCGTTGGCCAAAAGCCACTGCATGAATATAATCATAAATCATTAGGACCCAGAAGAGACAAGAATGAACCATTTTGAAAACTGAAACATCATATGTACAATCAGGGAAACAGAGATTACTGAACCTGAAGAGTACAACAAATCCATATGCCTCTAGCATCATTCCTATTATAGGCCATCCAATGATGACAAAGAAGAAGCCAGCACCGAATGAAACCGTTCCCTACGATCAACATTATATCAAATCCTAATGGACACAAAATAACAGAAATGGTAAAACTAACACACTGCAGTTATTAACCAAAACAAACCTTAAAATTTGAACGTTTCATGAAGAATTGCACCGACGACTTGAGTCCAATGGTCAACATCACGCCTGAGAAGAAGAGGATCTGTTTCAATACAAAGACACAGTGTTAAACAGCCAACAAGGAATTAATAATAAACTGAGCAATATGAAGGTGATAGATGAAAAAGAAAAAAATGGGAAACAATGAGCACCATAAAATTGAACTTACATTTCCCATAGCTAATAATCCCTTGTCGAAGAAGAAAATTACCCCCAAGAATGAAAAAAACACTCCAAACCCCGTCAGTCCCAGTCCAATTTCTATCTCGTTATATCAAGGCAAAGAAAAAAAAAATACATCAGGCATTTACACGTTTGTTTCTTATACAATAATATGAAGGTGCACTTCAAATTAACCATGGCAGTTTCACTCAGCAACGAGAAATACAAAAAAAATAAAAAATAAAAATCCAAAGGTTGATTTATAAATATAATTCAAACAAGCTGGAATGCAAATCCACAGTAGCTCAGATGTAATTACTCAGATACATTGTAGAGAACCTCAGTCGGACATAGGACGCACGCACGCACGCAATTCAACAATTGATTCACTGATAAATATAAATAGAACAATCAACTTACTTTTGCGATCGTTCATTTCGATGGATATCATTTTTCCTGATTCAGATTCTAATACAATTTGTTAGAATCTATAGGCAAAACTTCAAGGTGAAATCCTGCTGACCTGAAAATGAAAAAAAATAATCATAACCTTAAATCATCAAAAAAAAAACTACACAAGAAAATTAAAATGAAAATCAGCGGAGTGAGTTAGGGTTCCAATAACGAAAAATTACAAGATCTATTGGACTACCTTATCTCACATAAATTGCCTTAATCCAATTATTCTATATATAATCAAATTTAAGCGCGGAAAGAGAACCTGCAATTACGGGCCTAGACTGATGACTCCGTGTAGTTCTTCAGTTTCTACTTGGAAGGGAAGGAAGCGATTTCCATTTGCGTAGTGACGTGATTTATTTCAATTATTCAATATAATAACATGTAAGGTTGTTTCATGTTTGCTTTTTCGTTAGGGGAATTTGCATCGAGGATCCTCAACTTATTAAATTTATTAATACAAATTTTCAACTCTTTTTTGACAGTTAGGTCCTTCGTCTTTTAAATTTGCAACATTTTAGTCTCAAACCGCATTGAAAACATAATAACACTCTTATTCCTAGTCATAGTAGAAAAATAAATAAAAACACACAAAATAATAAAGTGAAAAACAAACATTTTCCTCACCCTACATGACCATCCATTTCTTTTCTTTTCCATTATATTTTCTCATTTTTTTTTTCAAAACATCGTCTCATTTACTTTCTATATAACCCATGTAGCGCACTTTAGGCCGATGACTCCCAAGTCAGATAACCATATGACACCAAATTTTAAATAGCAATCACTCGAGTTATACAGGATCGAAAAGATACTTTTATTCACTCAGAGATTAGTGCAATGCAACTTTTCTTTTAGACATTTACTTTCTAAAACTAACCTCTAACTTAAAACTTTCGTCTCGTCTTTGTCTCATTGATTTTAGACAATCCACACAAGAAAATTTTCATGCACGGAATCCCTATTCATCTCAATGTTCCCTTGTAGTAGCTCAATTATCTCCAAACTACCCTATAATTGGATTATGGATCAATACTATAGAGGTTATTCGATTTTACTTGCTATGTTCAACCATTTTCTGAATACTGAACCACATCACTAACTCAAGATGCCAAACATGAGTAACATGCATAGAAAATGTCGAGTTTCACATACACAGGTTTTTGACTAATCCAATACTGCAATATTTTCATTATTCACAGTTGATACATATTTCAATAGTCGATGGGTACAGTTAGCAAACCCACACAAGCACATAAAACTAAATGAATAAAAATTGCAAAAATATTTTTTTAGCATACAATCACACAAACAAATGTTGCAGTAAAACGATGAATGCCCTCCCCCAAACTTATTTGAAACATCGTCTTCAATGTTTGGATAATCAAAAAAATGCTAAACTGAAAAACTTGTAAAGAACAGGACGAATGTTTATTAAGGTAAAGAAAAGGGGCTCAGAGTACTCCCCTAATCAATATGGAGGTGGTGGATGGAAATAAGAGTTGGATGTGCCATCAGCAGGTGGTGGAAGGAGTCGTGCGAGTATCTATCACATCATCTCGGACTGCTGGGTGAGCTCGGCCTCTACGCTCAGAATGTTTAGAGAATGATCCCGCACTTCATTCTCAATATTACCCAAATGGTCCCAAGTCACATAAGCCCTCAACTGAATCCCATTGACTCTGCCCACATAGTTTATTCAGTGGTCCATTCAAAACCTCAACCTCCCGTTTCGCGGCTATTGACTCTCTACTGACAGTGGAAGCAAAGTTCCTAGTGAGCAATATATCATTCCTCATAGTCTGGATATCCATGCCATAGCACCCATAACCTGCTGAAGACTCTCAATATCCCGACTAGAACCGGTCATAGTAGCAAACATTTGTCTCAACAACTGCGTATCAACGTCTAGTGGTGCCGGTGGTGGTGCTGCCCAGACATCTTAGCGTCCTCAGCCCCTTACCACTGTATAGCTTGCTACTGTCTCAATCGCTCACTTTCTTGCTTCTCTTTGTGTTTATAGGGAACTCAATCTTGATCATCCAAAGTAGAGCATTTTATGAAAGGCTGAGTTTCTCAAGAAGTTCCATGGTTGGAATAGTAACTCCCGCACTCTTGCATATCCCACTGATCAAACTTGGAAAAATCAATGAACGATGTCGATCTCTCCAAACACCCTATGAACGAATCTATTCATAAATAAAAGTGGCAAAGGCAATCTTCTGCCCCCCTAACCTAGTGATAAATGAAAATCGACCGCTGGATCGTTGAATGTCGTCTTATGTAAAGTTGACTCGATGTTATGGCAAATAAATAACCATAAAATGGCTAAGGACGGTGTAAGCTCGAACTAATGCCAAACTAAGGTCTGCAACGAACATGCATTCTCATGCCCAAGCGATACTTCCCCAACTGTGTTTCGTAGGAAATCTCCAGGAATGGGAACTACGTTATCCTATGAAAATTGGTGGTAATCATGGACAACCTCGAGTGTGAACATGATCCATTTATCCCTTACCCACTTCTGATGTAGATGCTCGAATCTCAGAGTGTCTATTTCACTATTGAGGTTCGCATAGAATTTCGTGAACCAGGCCTTCATATACCGAGTGAGGTCTTTTAACCACTTTCTAACAACTGCAATTTTGGACCAAAGTCACGATCTCAAATTCGAAAAAATCTTCTAATCTGATTGGCCGTTCTGGGAGCAATTTCCAATGGCCAATAACATCTCAGTATCGTGTGGTGGCCTCTTGATCCACGAATCTCCTTATTCCTCCTTCAGGTCCTCTTGTTTGTGCAGTACTTGAAGTAGAAACCACTTTTTCCTTTCCTTTGGAGGTGCGCTTAGAAGGAATTCTGCAAACACGATGAGAATTAAAACATGCAACCTAATTAATTTTTGGAAATAATAGATTGAACATGAGCATCGAAAACTCCTAAATTTATGTTACAAGCAAGAATTCAAGTAGTATACCAAACAAAACATAATGTAATGTTACGATGCCATGCTTAACAAAATGTGTAATGAAACATGGGTATTGTCATAAAGACTCAAAATGTAGAGTATAAAATCGATATCCACTCAGATAGAGAAAATTTTTTATTTACAATTATGTTCGACCAAGCAAGTTCACCCTCGGACACCATCAAGAAAATCAAAACTTTTCCCGAGTAATCTTCAAGCATATGAAAGAATGTACATTAGTCTAACAAATTTTAAAATTTTAGGTCAAATGGACTTCATTTGAGTTAGAAGACAGAGGGACGAAGTGGGCGACGTGAGGTGACATGTGATTTCTGTCATGCCCATGTGTGGTCAAGTTGGGTTCGGTGTTTCCAAATACATGTGTCAAGGAATATCAATATGAAAATCACTCTACAAAAGTACCTAGCAACAATCTCAAATTAGAAATGAACCCTAATTTCACACAAATTTTCACAAACGCATTTCATCGAACACGTTGCAAGCGCTCAATATTTCATGGAAATTTCAAGATATGGATATTAATCAAACCATAATTTTTTTCAATTCAACTCAACAATCACAACCCATCATCTATTTAATGCCCTTACTTAACATTCAAATTCATCCCCAAAACAATGAGAAACTTATATAGAATGAGGCAATAGGACGGAACATACCTTGATGTTAGCCTTGATATTCAAGAATGATGGAGAAAATGCGAATGTGAGTGATGTGTTGTGGGTGTGTGTTGTGTGGGAGGGGTGGTCAAGTGGTGATGTGCTTAGTGGAAATTGTTGGTGTGTGCCGTATGTGTTTGTATATTTGTGTCTGTGTGCGTGTGTTTACAACCTGGGTGTAAATTTCCTCTATACGACCGCATTGATGGTTAAACTATGTGGTCGCATGGACTACCAACAAGGCGATTTTTTTTAAACATTGGAGACCCCGGATACCTCGAAATTTGTGTTACACAAGTTCAAATAGATCAAATGCGTATATGCATAGTGGATAAATTTTAAAACCTATTCAACTCTTCAAAAACTTGTTTTTGGTCAAATTGCACTAAACACTCGATTTTCGATCCACATTGCAACTTGGCACTCTAACGCCCCCAAAACTTGTCAAAACACGTTTTAAACCACAGGGAGTGCATGAATGCCATGAATTTGGTTCTAAAAAAAATTTTAAACTTGAAAACACATGTTGATCCTGAAAAACTCAAAATTGATCGATTTGCCTCGAAATACGTGAGTTCCACACAGAATCAACTAAGTACCATTCCAACACCTACCAAAACACACATAGGTTTTTTTTGTGAGATAAATAAAAAAAATTCCATGGCGACTTATGCAATGCAATACAATAACACAATAAACTATGATCCCCCCAACCAAATCGGACATTATCCTTAAGGTCTAAACATGCCTACTAAAGGAAAAAGGAAAAGCATTACCTAAATACTGAAGTAAATCACATAGGGTCGGAACGATGGTTAGACTGAAAAGTACTTGATTTGAAAAAAATAAATGAAACAAGAAACAAAACGAAACATAAAAAAAAAACTAATATACAAAAAGAAAAATGAAGAACATACCGAGGAATATCAAGGTTGCTAAACAAGGTCTAGAAGAGGAATATCCTCCACTACAGGTACATGTTGTCCATAAACGATCTTAAGACGTTGCCCATTCACTTTTAATATCCTACCATCATTAGGATCCTTAATTTCAACGGCCCCATTATCGAAAACTTGTTTCACCACAAAAGGACCACCTAGATCGAAACTTTCCTGGGTGCTTGTGAAGTCTAGAATCATATAAGTACACTTTTTGATTTTGTTCATATGTCTTTCTAAGAATGTTTTTAACATGGAAAGCTTTCATTTTCGCTTTGTAGATTCTAGAACTCTCATAAGCGTCATTCCTCAATTCTTCCAACACATTCAATTGAGATTTTCTAAGCTTACTGCCCTCTTCTAGATCAAAATTAAAATGTTTAATAGCCCAAGATGCTCGTTGTTCAAGCTCTAAGGGTAAATGGCTGGCTTTCCAGAAATAAGGCGATAGGGTGACATGTCTAGGGAAGTCTTAAAAGCGTACGGTAAGCCCAAAGTGAATAGCTTAGTCTTAAAGACCAATCTTTACGATTAGGGATCACCGTTTTTTCCAAGATTTGTTTGATCTCCCTATCAGCCAGTTCCACTTGTCCACTAGTTTGGGGGTGGTAAGCAGTTGAAATTTTAAAAGTGTGTGCCTCTATCACTAATAATAACACGTAGAGTGCCAACCGAGACAACATTTTCTTTCAGAAATTTAACAATCGTTTTATTGTCATTAGCCCGACAAACTGATGCTTCTACCCATTTAGACACGTAATTAACTGCCACAATAATATACAAATAACCAAAAGAAGGTGGAAATGGTCCCATGAAATCAATTCCCTAATAGTCAAATATTTCAATTACTAAAATGGGATTTAGGGGCAAACAAAGCACCTAACTTTTGGCATCTTTCACAAGATCTACAGTAATTATTTGTGTCCTTAAATAAAGTAGGCCAGTAGAAACCACGTTGTAAAAATTTTGCAACAGTCTTTTTTATAGAAAAATCAAAAATGGCATCCGTATGTTTAGGTATGACAAAAATTAGCACACCCTAATCTCCTCATCAGGGACACAACGTCTTAAAATTTGGTCGGGACAGTATTTAAATAAACATGGATCATTCCAATAAAAATTACGCACCTCGACCAGGAACTTCCTCTAGTCATGTGCGCTCCACTCTTTAGGAATATCACCTACAGCTTAAATAGTTTACAATGTGAGCAAATCATGGTAGAGAAGAAACAAAATAAATTGCCATCTGGATATTCATCTCTGATTTGCAATGTGATAGCGTTATCCTCGAAAGTTAGCCTTGATAGGTGGTCGGCCACCACGTTCTCCACTCCCTTCTTATTTTTAATGGTGATGTCAAATTCCTGCAAAAGTAAGATCCACCATATTAATCGTGTATTAGCATCCTTCTTTGTAAAGAGGAGGTACTTAAGGGCTGCATGATCTGTGAAGATTGTAATGGGGGAACCAATCAAATAAATTAAACTTATCAAGCGCAAAAACTACAGCTAGCAACTCCTTTTTGGTAGTGGAATAGTTCATTTGAGCACTGTTAAGAGTTCTACTAGCATAGTAAATCACAAAAGGTTAACATTCTCTGTGTTGCCTAAAAACTGCACCTACCGTATAGTCACTAACATCACACATGATTTCAAATGGTAGTGTCCAATCAGGTGGTTGCATGATGGGTGTTGAAGTGAGTCTGTCAATCAATGTTTTAAATATATCTTGACATTCGGGTGTCCACTCAAAAGCGGCATCTTTATTTAGAATGTTACACAATGGTTTAGAGATAGATGAAAAGTTTTGTATAAACCTTCTATAGAAACCTGCATGGCCTAAAAATGATCTAACATCTTTTACTATCTTAGGTAAGGGAAATTTAGAGATTAGTTCAATTTTAGAATTGGCAACCTCTATTCCTCTAGAAGAAATCACATGCCCTAAGACAATTCCCGCAGGTACCATGAAATAACACTTTTCCCAATTTAAAACTAAACCTTTTCCTCATATCGTGTCAAAATTCTCTCAAATTCTAACAAACTTGCATCAAAAGAAGTTCCAAACATAGTCAGGTCATCCATGAACAAGTGCATGCACTTCTCTACCATGTCACTAAATATACTAGTCATGCATCTTTGGAATGTGGCAGGAGCATTACAAAGTCCCAATGGCATCCTATGAAAGGCATATGTGCCAAAAGGGCGAGTAAATGTGGTCTTTTACTAGTCCTCTAATGTAATTTCAATTTGATAGTAACCAGAGTAACCATTAAGAAAATAGTAAAAATGATGGCCAGCCACACGCTCCAAGATTTGGCCTAGCAAGGGGAGGGGAAAATGATCCTTACGGGTGACTGCATTTAGTTTCCTATAATCTATGCACATGCGCCAACCAATCATTGTGTTTTTTTTTGTTGAAACCATTTCACCTATTTCATTTTTCACTACCGTGACTCCTGACTTTTTAGGAACTACATGTGTAGGACTAACTCATTTACTATCCGTGATAGAATATATGATACCTGCATGTAGGGGTGAACACTGTTCGGTCTGGACGGTTTGTGTTATATTTTCAACTCAAACCATTTCGTACGATTTGGAATTTTTCCAAATCAAACCAAACCATTTTATTTTTCAGACCAAACCAAACCAAACAAAACCATTATTTGCGGTTTGGTTCGGTTTTAATCCACGGTTTATCTATCATGTTATGGTTCGAGCTCAACCTCACCCAAAATTATAGGATTAAACCAATTAACACCAGTAACTGAAGACAATCAGCTGGGAATTAATAACCCAAGCTGTAAACTCTATTAATTGAATGGAGTTATAGTTAACAGTAAGAATTAAGAGGAAGATAAGAAGAAGAAATAAGGAAAAAGATAAGAACGAGGGAAGACAGAGAGAGAACTGAGAGGGAAATCACACTGAAAACAACTCACACCCCCACCTCTTCTTTCATCTCATTATAACAGAAAGAATAGAAAGAAATCGTGTTTTTCGAATTGCAAAGTGCAAAACGTGTTCCTATTACAATTGAAATCTCCAACTCAAAATGACACCGTTCCAATTAAATCCAAAACGGCGTCGTCTTGCCCTTGAATTGAAATTGGCTGTAACAGCTCTTCTTCTTGGCAGCAACCTGGTTCTTTCTTCCTAACATTCCTCATGCCTTTGGTTCCCCATTTCAGTTGGTTTGCCTTTCCATCATAACATCCCTCCCCCGTAGCTTCAACTTGTCCCCAAGGTTGAAAGGATGGGAAAGATGCATGTATGTACCCTGCGTTTTCCCAGGTGGCCTCATCAGAATTGGAGCCTTCCCACTGAACTAGTCACTGTGTTACAACTATCCCTTTCTGATTAACAATTCGTGCAGATAATACCCGTGGAGGCTGGGTATGCTCCCCATGACCCTGGTCCTGATGTGGAAGTACTCGAATAGGTTCATCTTTCTCCCCAATCTTCTTCTTGAGTTCATACATGAAAAATCGGATGTATCTGGGCAGTAGTAGGGAGTTGTAGTTTGTAAGCGACTGGTCCAATTTTCTGAATTATTTGATATGGCCCATAATACCTTGCAGCGAGTTTGTGGTTAGATCTTCTAGCCACTGTCTGTTAAGCATATGGGTGTAATTTCAAATAAACCCAATCTCCCACTTGGAATTCTCATTCACTCCTATTTTTATCAGCGTAGTGTTTCATTCTAGCTCTAGCTTTAGCCAAATTTTCCCTTAGTAACTGATCCATTTTGTGTCTTTCTTGGAGCACTTTATCCACCGCCGCTATGTTACTCTGCTGGTATGGACCCAAAGCCAGTTAGGGAGGTTTAAGGCCATATAATGCTTCGAATGGCATCATTTTAATGGCTGTGTGCAGTGTCGTATTATACCACCATTCTGCCAAGCTAATCCATTTTTCCCATTGCTTGGGGTCCTTGTAAACCATGCATCTAAGGTACATTTCTAAACACTGATTTAGTCTCTCCGTTTGCCCGTCGGTTTGGGGGTGTTATGTTGTGCTTAACTACAGTTTGACCCCCAAGTATTTGAATAACTCTTGCCAAAATGCACTGGTAAATACCCTATCTCTGTCAGTAACAATACTTTCTGGCATACCATGCAACTTGTAGATGTGGTCTAGGAATAGTTGGGCAATAGATGAGGCTGTAAATGGATGAGACAGGGTCAGGAAGTGTGCATACTTCTTAAATCTGTCCACTATCACCAAGATCACATTTTTCGCATTGGATGTAGGTAGTCCTTCGATAAAATCCATGGAGATATGACTCCACGCATACTATGGCTCAGGCAGTGGCTGCAAAAGGCCTGGATATGCCACATGTTCGCTCTTGCACCTCTGGCAAGTATCACACTCAATATACCTCTCGTTTGATCTCCTTACCCATTCCTGGCCAAAAGAAATATTGCTTTGCTCTGTGGATGCTAGCTTGAACACCTGAATGCCCTCCTTCTTGGGAAGCATGAATGGCTGCAATCAGTTTCTTCTTCACCCCTCCACCATTTCCAATATAAATTCTAGACTTGTATTTGAGCAGTCCATTCATGTATTGATAATCTGGATCAATCTGACCCTCTAACAACAGGGTATTAATTTTATTTGAGGCGATTTCATCTCCTGCATAATTGGCAATTACCTCTTCTATCCATTAGGGAGTCACAGCAGTGATGGCCAGGCATTCTGTTTCTCTTCTTGATAAGGCATCAGCCACCTTATTGTCAAGGCCCTTCTTGTACTGAATCTCGTAACTGAGTCCCAATAGCTTAGATAACCATTTTTGTTGTAATGGGGGTAGTGATCCTTTGCTCCAAAAGGTACTTAAGTGACTAATGATCAGTCTTAACAATGAAGTAGTGTCCCACCAAATAATGTCTCCATTTCCCAACAACTGTTACCAATGCTAGTAGTTCCTTCTCCTAGATAGATAGACCTAGGTTCTTGTTACAAATGCCCTTGCTCAAGTAAGCTATATATCTTTTGTTTTGCATCAAAACTGCTCCCAATCCTCCATAACATACATCAATCTCTATAATAAATGGTATAGAGAAATCAGGTAAGGCAAAATTGGTGTGGTGCTCATGGCTTCTTTCAACTTCTGAAATGCCACCTTCGTATTTCCATCCCAATGGAAGTTATCCCTTTTGTGTAGATCAGTTAGAGGTCTGGCAATAATCTCATAACCACTCACAAGCTTCCTGTAATACCGAGTCAGGCCAAGGAATCCTCTTAGTTGTTTGATATTGACTGGTGTGGGCCAACTTTGCATTGCAACGATTTTAGAAGGATCAGCTGAGGGTATCTACAGAAATAATGTGGCCTAAGTACTCTATCTGAGATTGCCCAAAAGAGCACTTATTTTCCTTAGCATATAGTTGATGCTGCTTGAGAATTCCCAGTGCTATACACCAAGATATCGTCAAAAAATACTAGGATGAACTTCCTGAAGTGTTGCTTGAACACCTCATTCATCAGGCATTAGAAAGGGGCTGGAGCGTTTGTAACCCGAACGGCATCACTCTGAATTCGTATAGACCTTCAAGAGTCTTAAAGGCTATTTTGTGGATATCTTCAGTGGCCACTCTAATCTGATGATATGGCAGCCCTCAAGTCAGTTTTTGTAAACCATTTGGCTCCCTTCAATTCATCCAACAATTCATCTATCAATGGCATAGGGTACTTATCTTTAATTCTGAGATTATTAAGCTATCTATAATCCACACAGAATCGCCAAGTACCGTCCTTCTTTTTGACCAGTAACACAGGTCATAGGGACTGTTACTTGGTTATATGATGCCATTGTCCTTCATTTCCTTTACCATTTTCTCTATTTCTGTTTTCTGCATGTAGGGGCATCTTTATGGCCTCATCTTGAATGGTTGTGCCCCTTCTTTTAGGGATATGTGGTAATCATTGAGCTTGGGTGGGGATAACCCTTTTGGCTCCATAAACACCATAGGGAATTGACTTACTATCGCTTCTAATTCTGCTAGGATGGATCCCTTTTCTCCTTCAGTAATGGCAGCAATCTGAGCCATGATTCCATAGTTTTGCATCCTGCTCCATCCCTTCCCTTCATGATCATTAAACATCTGAAATTCCTCCTTCATTGTTTCATCCCGAAGTTCCATCCTGATACCTTTATGACTGAGGGTAATGCTACCTTTAATGAAATCGAACAGTACTGGGCTAAATTGACTTAGCCAGTCCACCCCTAGTACCATATCACTACCTCCTAATTTGAGAACCCTCAACTGATATTGGAACTCCTAATCCTTCATTTTCCAAGTTAATAGGTTACAGATAACCTTGCTAACTAGCTTACCAAGCCCTGCTACAGTTACTGAGGCAGGTTTAGCTGCCTGTAGGCTGCAACTAATGCTACCAGCCAACTGCTCATCAATGAAGTTGTGAGTGCTTCCACTATCTATTAGGATAGACACCATTTTTCCCTTAATCAGCCCAGGTATCCTGGTGGTTTTACCTCTGTTACAGCCCACCAAGGCACATAGTGAGATTTCCAAAAGTTCATCTTCTCCCTCTTTATCCATCTGTTCCTCCCCAACTCTAGGTGGTTCCATTATTACCTCTTCTTTCTCTTCCTCCACCAGAATGAAATTGAGCATACTATTTTTGCAAACGTGATCTCTAGTGTATTTCTCATCACACTTATAGCATAACCCCAGCTCCCTTTTTGTCTGAAAATCAAAAGGTACGATGTTCTTGAATTTAAGGGGATTGGTGGAAATTTTTGGTTCAGTGTATGGTGTGGATTTAGGAGTAGGTTCATTTGGTTTAGTGATAGGACTGGTCCATCTATGAGTTTTAGAGTTTCTGCTAAGTGCTATGATGGTGTTCTCTTGTAAAATGGCTATTTCAAAGGCTTTGGCTAGTGTTTGGGGTTGGGGTTGGATAATTTTAACCATCGACTTGATTTCATCTTTCAAGCCACTAGTAAAAATAGAAATGTAGTAGGACTCTAGTAAATGTGGTAAGGATATATCATCACCTAAGATTTTAATTCCTCGAACTGCTCTTGGTATTCCATAATAGATCCTTTCTGCCTTAGCTTGATGAAGACCTCAATAGCCTCCTCTACTGTATTTTCATTTACCTGCTACAGATTTCTCTCGTAAACATGTCCCAGTTTGCGTGGGGATAGCTGGATATAAACCCATGGAACCATATGTTAGCATTTCCCTTAAGGTACGTTTCAGCAATTTCTACCTTCATCTCATCTTCTATCTGATGGATCTGGAAGTATTTCATCGCTTTCCTCAACCATTCCCTGGGTCCATCACCTCCAAAATAAGGAAAATCTATTTTGGGTACCCTTGAGGGCATTCTAAACTCCTTATTTCCACTAGAATTCCCTGAGTGATATTCGCTTCCTTGGCCATTATCCCCACTGAATTGAAGTGGCACTGCACTTCCATCAATCCTTTTTCCCATTACGTTCAGTTTTACTCCCATTCATCTAGGCTAACATTGCTACAATTGATTCATACTTTTAGTTCATCTCCCCCATCATTTGCTCCATTCTATCCTGCTTGGTGTTCACCCTTTTCAGCATTTGATCTAAGGATTTAAATGTTGTCCCCAGATCCATGACATCCTTAATCCAACCGTTTCAGATGATCCTCATTCGACTTGCTTCATGTTTCAGCCATACCCAGATCACGTTGATACTCTGATACCAAAATGTTATGGTTGGCGCTAAACCTCACCCAAAATTACATAATTAAACCAATTAACACACTAGTAATTGAAGACAATCAACTGGGAATTAATAACCCAAGCTGTAAACTCTATTAATTGAATGGAATTACAGTTAACAGTAAGAATTAAGAGGAAGATAAGAAGAAGAAATAAGGAAAGAGAGAAGAACGAGAGAAGACCTAGGAGAGAATTGAGAGGGAAATCACATTGAAAACAACTCACACCCCCCACATCTTCCTTCATCTCGTTATAACAGAAAGAATAGAAAGAAATCGTGTTTTTCGAATTGCAAAGTGTAAAACGTGTTCCTATTACAATTTAAATCTCCAGCTCAAAACGACACCATTCCAATTAAATCCAAAACGGCGTCGTCTTGCCCTTGAATTGAAATTGGAGGTAACAGCTCTTCTTCTTCGCATTCTTCCTAACATTCCTCCTGCCTTTGGTTCCCCATTTACAAGGAAGGTATCACCTGGTCCGAGAAATTCATGTTGTAGACTTGGAGGCAGAGGTTTCAATTCTGGTTTAGGACTCTTAGTGCTTGATGGCTTCTGTCTTCCAGTCATTTCCAGCAATTCTTCAAACTTGGGGTGCCATCGTGATGCTCTATAATCATGAGATTTTGCTAACACAACACAAATGTTAGTATACTCCTCATCATCAAAACTAGCTGGGATTTCAAAATTTAAAAGAAAAGAATTTAGAGGGTCGAAATCGATGTTTTCAGGTGTTTGCTCCTGAGTGAGTGCATCGATCAAGAATGTTTGATGATACTCTTGTGGCTGCCTTGCTATGTGGAAA
>CAIGRF010016702.1:7161-17460 GCA_903798235.1 Fraxinus ornus
TTTAAGTCAGCTGAACATTGATACTTGTTGATTTGTGTATCAGGAATAAGAGAAAATGATGTCATAATGGAGAAATCACTATAGATGAAACTGGGATCATTGTACCAAAGTGGAGATTGTGGAGAATTGTGGCACAATGATGAGCTTATTTGGATCTAATTGTATTATTGGGCTGATCTGTTTGGCTTGCTTATTGGTTTGTGTTATTGGGCTGGACTGTTAATGTGGATTACTTGGTGGCCCTTGTTCTGTTTGGTTAAAAACGTGTTCTTGCTTGGGCTTCAGCTTCATACATTTTTACTTAAAAGTTGGACGGTTGAGATGTCGTCAAGTGTCACCCCAATGGCAATTGGACGAAGACCTTCTGGAAACTTCTCTCTATACTAGGGTTTGAGTTCGAATGGCTATTCATTCTCTCATTCTTTCATTCTTTCATTCTCTCGAACTCTCTCTGTACTCTCGCCTTTCTTTGTTCTACACTCTGAAATTTGAAGCCTTCTTTAGATCGATGTTTGTATAGTCCTTGTATATATCTTGAGTGATTTGTAGATGGCTTTTACTATATCCTTGTGTGGATTTTTGTCTCGATTTGTGAGGGTTTCATATTCTGTGATGTAATCTTGGGTGATTCATCTAGTTGCCTGGTGTAATCTTTGAACATAGTTTGATCCTTGTTAATATAGTGATTTCTTCCGACTTGACGTAAGCTCAAAATGGGATTAGGAACTTTGTTCCAAACCTCTTGCCTTATGGCGAAAAATCTCGTGTTGTTTATCTTTCTTGTTATTTTTGCACATTTACTTTTATAATCGTTTGTTAAAAGTTGCTAATTTGTTGAACTTGAACATTACAACAATTGATTATGTGCATGTGTTTGCTAAGCTTTTTTACTTGTTAGTTTTTTTTAGTATAAAAGTATGTATATAAATAACCTTTTCTTAGTCAAAGTGAGAAATAAGTTACCCCTCTACTTCACTGTGTAAATAAATAACTTTTTTTAACTTATAAGAGAGAAAAGAGTAGCCCATCCAAACATATTTGGCAATAAAAAAGTTACTTACAGAAAGTAAATTTAACATTTTCTTGGCCAAACATGTTATGACAGCCAAAATGTTGCAACATGGTTCCAACGTCGAAATGGTATAATATCCTAGAATGTTTGAAAACGAAAACGGATTTATTTGCCTTTATGTGATTCGTGTCCTGATTTTCCGTTGGAAAAAATGTTCCAAGGTATAATTTTTGAATTTTCTGAATGATTTCCTTGTTCTGCAGGGAAGGTCTTGAAGTCACTGACGATGTATCGATTGTGGAGCACCTTAAACATCCTGTATACATTACCGAAGGATCCTATACCAACATCAAGGTAGTGAAATAATTATGAATCATCTGAATTTTCTTAAATCATCTTTTCCTTCATTATTTGATGTATAAGATAACAAAACCGGAAAGACACTTTGCTTCAGACTGTAACAGAAATTAATGTACTAATACTGCTGCTGCTGCATAACTTGCAGGTTACCACCCCTGATGATTTGTTACTTGCTGAAATAATATTGAATCCTGCTCTGCAGTTTCAGCCCATTAAATCACTTTAGCGTTCGTTTCAACTGTTTGTATCTTATTTCTTTAGAGGTCCTTGGAAACATAATTATGAGTTTTATACAATTTCTACATTATTAATTGTTGATGATTCGCGCAAAATTTGTTCCCCCATTTAGTTTGTTTCCTATATCATTTTGGTACCATATTTCACTTAAGTAGAGCATAATTACTGTGAAAATACTGTGCCAATACTTTCCTGTGTAGCTTACCTCTTTAAGGGAGTGTTTGATGATGAAAATATTTCCTAGACATGATTAGCGTTACAAGCACTTTGAGTAGAAGTCACTGGTAAAAGAAAAGTGTTCTCAATGTGGACAACTCTCTTATGGGTGATGTGACTCAATGAAACCAGTCGTCCACTCGAAGGGGTTCTCAAAAATTCACTTCTACAGTGGGAGTTTTAGAAGGGTTGCTCCTCTGACACTGCCTATACAAGCATCCACCATAAAATCAACCCTTATGGATGAGGTGACTCGATGAAACCAGTCGTCCACTCAAAGGGATTCTCAAAAAAATCACTTCTACAATGGGAGTTTCCTTAGAAGGGTTGCTCCTCTGAAACTGCCTATACAAGCATCAATCGTAAAATCCACCCTTAAAACCGACTTATAAAGAGATATCTAACATGCTTATTAATGTACACAGTACTTCAAAGATTAACCGGGATTGGAGACTTGTACAGCCTATCCCCATTCCAAGTTTGCCTGCGTTGCACAAATTATAATTGCACTATGCCACAAGAAATGTATTCACCTTTTCCTGTCATTCAAAGAATAGATTGTCATTGTTCAATCTGTATAGGAAAATATTGCATAGAGGCTCTTAATGCAGTCTAAAAGGAAAAATGAAGCCCCCCATTTCACTTATATTGATCCCATAAATTGGCTGGATCTGAAGAAATGCAGAACCATAACCGTAATAACTTACATCAGTTTTCCTCCACTGACCCTCATTTATAATTTTTGAAAAAAAATGGCTCAATTAAGCCAATAAATACAGAAAATAATTATAATAAACAAAGGATTAAGTTGAAAATCTCAACTTCTACCCTTCTCTATTATCTTCTGAATCTGTGGCCAGCTCTTGATTTTGCACACTCTCCAAACCACGAAATACGTCCACTTCTGTGAACCCCGATGGGGGCACCTTGTTTAACCTGGTTTAACAAATATGTTTAAAGGTTTTTCTTTGAAAAATAAAAAACTGATTTTCTATGTACAGATGTTGAAACAAATGCACTGGCCTACCTTTCCACTTCTGGGAGGTCTCGTGTTATTCCAACAGAAGAACCCACTGCAGCCACCTGCTCCTGATCCTGATTCATATCCACTGATGAAGACGGCAAAAAGAGTATTAGGGGAAAAAAATCCAAGAAAAGGCCAATTTCATCTTGATAAATTTGGTCCAAAATTATAATTCTTAATAGCTCAGAGATCATCATTCTTCTATATCTTGATTTCTAGCATTAATACGGGCAAGAAGAATAATTTCATGATAACTCTTTAGAGTAAAAATCCTAAAATAATGTGACTTGGAAAGTGAGGCTATATATAGTGTGATTGAAATGCTATAACATCCAATGAAAACATATTAGCATCTCTAACAGGAGTAAAAATCCTATAAATATGTGACTTAAATTACACCGAGTTTCTCCAAAAACAAAGCTCTATAGAAAGCTTCTGAAAGCCGACTTTCAAGTTTTTATCAAATTAGAATTCAAAACTCATTTTGGATTACACAGAGCTGACTCAAACTAACACCTGTATTCTCTAGATGCCTTAATATTCAAATTTATTCCCTTGTTTTCTCTAAAAATTACAGATTTACACCTATTGCTATTATAGCTGTTAAAACGCAAATGGGATTAAATACCAAGCAATTAAACCTAATTACTCATAAATTACAAATCTTAAATTAATTATCTTGCATAAAATTTGATTACGAGTCAGATAACTTACATATTATGTTCGTTGAAATTGCTCGCAAAGCTACTGTTATGCAACAAACTTGGAGAGATGGGATAATGATCGTTCCTCTTAACAGTGTGATCCTTCTGGGGTGCCATTGCCTCATTAATCTTCAAAGCTTTGATCTCATGATTCAGCTCATCTTCCCAATGCTGCAAGGGAAAATCCACAGAATTCAACGATTCCATTTCATTTTGATGGTCTATGCCATCCTGAGGCAGGACTTGATTCTTTTCAGGTTTTAAACGATTCAATGATCCAGGAGTGCCTTTCTCCATAGCCTGTAACCATGCAGTTTCTAATCTTTGCTCACGTATTATAGACTCAATTCTCTGCTCCGGAATTTCTGACTTGCTCATTTTCGAATTGCTCAGTTTACCACTTTGAGCAGCAGAGGCTCCAGTTATATGATCTTCAGACTTATTAAAGCTTCCTCTTGATACCTTCGAAGGCTCCCGACGTGAATCAAGATCAATATCACCTTCAATTTTATTCGAGCATACTGGTTTGTTTTCCTGGTTCATGATAATGGTTGTGTCCATCTGCTTCTGACCAAAAGAATCTGGTAACATGATGATCTTGACCTCCACATTTCGTCGTAAAACTATTTCAAACGAGTTTGTGATGCTGCTAAGAAATCCTTCTGCTCTTGTTTTAATATTATTATCCACAAATGCAATGTAAGCAACAAAACCACCTGCAAACAGAAGATATAAGACCAAGGAATACTAAAGAAAGGAACAAGATCTACAAGGTTTAAGTAATTCAGTAATTTAACATGTCATCACCAAAATCACATCACAAAATATGCTGGGCTTAAGACAACTTTCAGATAACTACGATTTCCAAGATTCATCCATAGTGAGAAATAACTGCTTAAAAAGAAAGAACTTACTGCTGTTTCAAGTGCCAAAGAAAAGAGACTAGATATAAGCAAAGAAAGAAAACATATATAGCTTGTTTAGCACTGTTTATAATTGGTCAAACATACTTTTTATCCACACATTCGTGAGACTCACAGGTATTACCCACTTATCCATCACTTACTTCTATTTATAATTTAAACAGATTATAATCACTTCCCAAACATGCACATATAATTTAAACCGATTATAATCCACACATTCAATGGTTCCTTGAGTTTCTATTAGCAAAATGCTTACCCTTGACTTCAGATATTGACACGAGCTGTCCATATGAGTGAAGCAGTTGTCTCAGAGTCTTGGAATGGCACCTCTCAATGCATTGCAACCAGATATCAGTCAAAACATTCGAGTCCGTGCATCTTGATGTAGGTTTCAATGATTCCTCATTGATTAATTGGCTTTGATTGGGATTGGAATTGAAACTGGCAGCATCAGTCAGCAGAAGTGGATCCTCTTTGCTCTTTACATCTAACCGAGCAGCTTTTAGAAACGATGTGGGAGACCCTGATTTTTTATGTGCCAACTGAGAATCCGATCTACAGTTCTGTGCAGTAGTTTCTCTAAACGAAATTGCATAGTCATCAGTTGTCCTGGAACTCTGTCTTCGACTACTTCCTGAATGAGTACGATCGGGTGAAGGAACAGAGCCCAACTGTAAGAGGGTTGCCGTAAACCATGTTGATCGTTCGCTTGAAACTCTCAGATGTTTTTCCGCCTCAGAAAGAAGTGCAAGTGCATGTTTCAATCTATCTAATTCTCTTTCAGACACTGAAAAATCAATCCGCATTTCTAGCTACGGTTAGAAATGTAAATTACCAATAAAAATTGCAGTATATAGTAAAGAAATGATATGAAATTTTTCATTATGCTTAAAACTGCAGGACAGAGTCAACCATTCTAAGAATTACCAACAGCTAATATTGAAACGCAGATAATGCCAAATTGGGCAGAAAAGGATGTGTGCAACAAAACCTGAAAATGAAGCCTGACTCCTGTCCATGTGAAGGAGGTGTATTGTATAGATATTTGACTATTTCTACATGTAGATTGTAGCAAACAGCACAAAAGACATGTTTAGGCCATTTATAGTAGGTGAATTCTTTAAAAGGGCACTATTCAATTTTCACTAGTCAAAGTGAATAACAGCCCACTTCTTAAAATGTTTCGTAATAGGTCTACCTTATACATCACATGTCAAATGTACCCGTAACAAAAGTGGCCTTCTCCAATTCATTATCTTCTTCACCTCACCCCACCCACTGCACCCCATCTGCCCAACACTGCCGCTCTCTCCCCACCATTTCTTCAATACGGCGCACAGGAAAGTCTTGCATTTACATTGGTTGAAAATGAATTTAACAATCAGCGCCCAATCTGGAGTCATTTTAATTTCTGAATTTTCATATAAGCTTTTCATCTTTTCATAGTATGTTTAATTCGATAACACCATTTTTTGAAGGGATAATAAGAAGAAAATGCCATGGTTCTTCAACTCCTTGTAAGATTCGCTTTCTGAGCAGAACAGCTCATTTTCAGTTCAACCTCGCTAAATAGGGACAGCAGTTCCTTCAAGGGATACAAAGACAAAACTTTTTTCGAACCGAAGATGTCTAAAATCAACGAGTACAAAAGCAAAGTAAGTTTTGGAGGCAATACGAAGTTTATGTTCACTCATACGCTGCTAATGAATTTGTTAAAAAGATACAAAGAATCCCTCAATAAGTCACATGACAAGCAGTTTTCATCTTTTTTTTTTTTTTTTTATAGTAGCACACTTTATTACAGCTAAAATAACACATGACCGTAAGAACTCCGCATTCATTTGAATCACAGACTCATACAAGTTCAAACAATTCCAGTCTCACAAGACAATGCTGAAGAAATGTTTCTTCCAAATTTAACACCTTTGATGAAGATGATTTAATTGACAAGGAATCATAGTTACAAGAAAATACTGCAAACCCAAGACATTTATCTACAACAAAGAAAATGCTGCTGGAATGGGTCAAAGGGATCTGGTGTTGAAAGTTATTACATAGTTTTTTATGATGAACTGAAAAGATTCAACACAAGATGTCTAAGTACTAACAGAGTTGAAAAAACTATGGATGAAAGTTAAATCTCTAACCAATCACCTAAGAACTTGAGAGGACCAAGAAGATATCACATTATATATGCCACCCAAATGCATCCATAAAGCAGATGCCTTGATGTTTGCAGGAAAAAAAAAAATCTCAAATTAGAGAAACATCACTTACACTTGAGCATTATATTCATGCAAGGAAAAGAAAATTACTGCTACTAAAATTAATCCTCAACTGAGTGTTCTGTCAGTAGAATTAATTGGCTCCTTAGAGAACAAGTAGCACAAAGGGACATCCAGAAGCTAATCTTTATACTTGCTAATATACCACCAACCATCCAGAAGTTGCCAAATTCTTATTTAGCTAGGTGCGCGCTACCGCATGAAATTTAAATTACAGGGATCAATTTACAACAATGAAACGTAAATTGCAACTTTAAGGAAGCACGAAAATGTGGCACTTACAACTTCTCCCTCCAAAGAAAGCATCATTGTTCTTGGCATCAATGTTGGAGTAAGTTCCAGCAATAATATCTACAATAAGGGTCGCCATTTGAGACATTAAAACAATTGGATCAACCCCTGAATCCATCAACTCTCTGGCTCTTTTCACTGTTTCTTTAGTGTTTGATGACATGGCCAACTCCAAAAGGTCCAGTAATTTTTCATCAGAAACTACCCCGATCTACAGAGAACAAAGCTCATTAAATAAGTGCATATGCATCATTCAATGAATAAATAAAATTATTGTTGAAGCATCTGCGTTGCAATAAATTAGCTGATAATGCACTCTCATCACTCCATTAGTCAGGGAAGAATTGTAGAGAATGCAAGAAACGATAAAATAATTGTTTTGACCTTTTTGCCATGTGATAATTCTTATTAAAAGTATGCTGATGCCAACAATAAGCAAAATAATTTTTTATCAGAAAATAAGTCATTACACGGATATAACAGCATGATCACTAGTAGGAAAAATCAGTAAGAAAATAAATAAGTAGATCTATAAGCAAGAAATGAAGAATCCATTAGACTCACCAGCTCATTCACCAAGGAAGTTGTGATACTTTTCCCCAACAAACTCAACTGGTCTAACATGGTTTCTGCATCTCGGAGTGAACCATAAGCATTAGAAGCAATCAAATCTAGTGCATCTGATTCAACTTCTAAGTTCTCATCAGCTGCAATTTTTCTCAGCCGGGTAACAATGTCGCCATCTCTAATTTTGTTGAACAGGAGCTTCTGACACCGGGACAATATAGTACGGGGCACATTGTCAATATCAGCTGTTATGAGTATGAAAATGACACGTGGAAGTGGTTTCTCAAGAAATCTAAGAAATGCCAGCCACACTTTCGAGGGCAATAAATGACATTCATCAACAACAAAAACCTTATACCGTGAAACAGCCGAAGGGGGAACCACTGAGAGGTTCCTCAAAAGCATTTTAACTTCATCAATTCCCTTCTTATTGGATCCATCAACTTCTCTAAGAAACCCATTCTTGCCAGATATGAAATCGGCACACTCACTGCATACCCCACAGGGCTTAGTCTCTTCAGTGGCAAGACAAGTCAAAGCAGCAGCAAAAATTCTTGCAGTTGAAGTTTTTCCAGTCCCACGGGGACCTTGGAAAAGATAAACAGGGGAAATCCTTCCCCTTGAAATTGCACTCTTGAGGGATTGAAAGACTATATTTTGCCCAATCAATTCGTCAAAAAACATTGGCCTATATTTCTGGCTTAAGCTTCTCAGATTTTCTGGAGAACCTTCATCTTTTACTTTCCCATTCAGAGCTACTAGCTCTAAACCTTCTTGACTCCTACAGCTTGAAGACCACCTCCTTCCATCCAACCGACTCAAAGCCTCCAAATCAAGCTCTCCAAAATTTGTAGAAAGCTCGTCACCGCTGTTCCCACTTCCCATAGATGATCCTCCTTGGCCTTCACCACTGTTGGTAAGCAAAGGAACGATACCTTGGGAGGCAGCTCTTGAACTGAGTCTCCTCTTGTTCGACCCCAAAGATGAATGACGATGCCTTCTTCGGTACATAGTTTGACTTCCACAGAAAATACTGCTTCCTTTCCTCCTCAAAGTGTCGGAAAGAGATGGTGAGTAACAGCTACCATATCCACCCCTAGATTTTGGTGTTGACCTTTTTGACCAATAACACGGAATCCCACACCCCTGTCGCCCCGGCATATCCAGCTGATCAATTGCCTCATCGTCTGCATCATTGAAAGATGCTGTGGTGGCATCCCAAGACTCAACAGTGCTCGGATTCCTAATGCCATATTTATTATAAGAACAGGTTGACAATGCTGGGGTACTGTACGAAATAGAATCATCCTCTTTCCGATGACTCCTCAACAACTTCTTCGGTGAATAAACCCAACCCTTATTCTTGAGCCCTGCAAGCATTGGTGAGATCGCAGACACCCTTTTTAAATCCTCAGAATTACAATAATCCTCGGTATCATCAGACTGATCAACTAAACTTACCAATTCATCCCTCCCTAAACCCAAACCGGTCAAATCCTCCAATGCCTTTTTTGTGCCTCTACTCATTAAAATCTGCTTTCTTAATTTTTCATTATGATGCTTCAAAATGGCGTTAGAATTATTCCTCCTCTTTGACTTTTTCTTAATTGTGTGCCTGATAGATGGTGTAAAATTCATATCTTTACACTTAAAAATAGCCGAAGCATATCTATCACTCAAATGAGTGTCACTTTTGGAATCATTTGCACCACCACCACCATTCTGTGCATCACTCAAGCTATCCACGTCCACACTTTCTTCCCGGGTCCAAGATGACCCTTCATCCTTACCATTCTCAACATCATCCTCCCCAATCTGCCTACTCCTTCCGCTCTCAGATTTTTGACTCCTCCAATTACACAAAAACACCCTCCTCTCTTTCTCTTTCCCATTCATATTATCATTGTTATTAGCAGTGTTACCATAACTAGTATTATTATTTTCTATTTGCAACTGGTGTTGCGAAAACTGTTCTGAGGAAGAAGCAATGGCATTACCATCGATTGATTCACGGCGGCCATTCTTGTGGTGGTGCGCATAGTGGTGCTTGGCAGAGTTCTGAAGGGATCTCACAGAACTAAGCGGAGACCGCCATGAGGAGGTGGTGCCAGGATCCCTTAACACCCGAGCCGCCTTCCGAATTTGTGTCAATTCTTTCTTCAAATGCAGATTGCTAGGATCAATACCACCACCACCACCACCCGCCATTCCTCCACCTCCGCCGCCGTGCATTTCTGATGACATCATTTAACTGCAAAACAACACCAAAATACTACACTACAAACCAATACCAAGTTGTATACTGACAAGCAAAGCCGTGTGTGAAAATTAACAAGTGGGATTTGTTCGATAAATGGCAGATCTGACAGATTTTTTTCTTTCCTTCTTTAATGCAACACTTAATTTTTAACGGCTAAAAAGATGGTGGGCTGAAATCAAAAGTTTACAACTAGCAATCTACATGGTGAAGTAACTAGCAGTAGGGTTTTAATGAATAAAGGGGATGGAATGAAATAGGAACAAAGAATGGATTTTTTTGTCAAGAGGGTGGGAACTGTGAAAAGGGAGTGTTAAAATAATATATTTTTTCGCAGAAATCGAAGAAAATAAATGGAACGCTAAAGTTTTCCCTCCTTGAAGGTTAGACCCGCTTAAGGAGGAAAAATTTGGGGGGGGG